>JAODAL010072222.1:0-15202 GCA_025379985.1 Phyllomedusa bahiana
ACACTTGAAAAAAATGCAAAATGAAAATAATGTAAAACTATAAATAAACTTCCCTAAATAAATTCTGTAAACAAATGTCAGTTACCAAAAAATAACTAAAAGACAGTCACTGTACAAAATAGCATAGTGCCACTTTTGTGATCTGTGGATCAAACGGTTTAAAGAGTTATGCTTGGCCCGGGACAGATATGGTCAATGTCCAGTGAAACTAAAATGGTGGTTGAAAGACTCCTTTTTCCGGCACTTTTTTAAATTTTGGGGTCATGCAGGTTTTGGGCTCATGCTGCGTTCCGGGTACAGGGATAGTCTATGTCCAGTGAAACTAAAATTGTGGTTGAAAGACTCCTTTTTTCCGACACTTTTTAAATGTGGGGGTCATCCCAGTTTGGGCTCATGCTGTGGTTCAGGACAGGACAGTATATGTCCATGAAACTAAAATGGTGGTTGAAAGACCCTTTTTCCAGCACTTTTTAATCGGGGGGTCAAGCAGGTTTGGGGCTCATGCGTGGCCCAGGACAGGTAGGGTCAATGTCCAGTGAAACTAAAATGGTGGATTGAAAGACTCCAATTTCCGGCACTTTTTAATCTGTGGGTCAGACAGGTTTAATGGTCAACTGTGGTACAGGACAGGTATGGGTCAATGTCCATTTTCAACTAAAATTTGGGGTTGAAAGACTCCTTTTTTTCCGGCACTTTTTAAATCTGGGGGTCATGCAGGTTTGGGGCTCATGCTGCGTTCCAGGACAGGGAAAATTAAATGTCCATTTCAAGTAAAATGATGGTTCAAATCAACTCCCTTTCTGGCACTTTTCAATTTGTGGGTCATGCAGGTTTAAGGTCATGCTGTGGTGCAAGACAGGATAGTAAAGGGGTCTGTGATTTTTTTTCTGTGGCTTTTAATAACCTAATTTGTGTAGCCTAAGATGAAAGCACGTATCCATTTGACTGTTGTGAATTTAATTCCAGCTTCTCCAGGCTTTTTTAGGTGTAAGAATGAAGGGTTGTTGCCTCCCATAGACTTTAATGGTCATCGGTGATAATCTATTATTGACTATCGGATATCTTATTGATAATTGCCGATATCGACTACCAACCCGATGACGATAGTCAACGTAATCGCTCATCACTAGTGTTGAGCGATTACGTTGGCCATCGACATCGGTCGATGGTCGATAGTCGACCATCATCGACAAGATAGTCGATAGTCGATGGGAGATTATAATCGATGACCATTAAAGTCTATGGGAGAGCAACAACACCTTCATTCTTACACCCAAACAGGGCTGGAGAAGCTGGAATTAACATCCACAACAGTCAAATGGATACGTGCTACATCTTAGGCAACACACTTAGGTTATAAAAGCCACAGAAAAAAAAATCACACACCATTCACTATCCCTGTCTTGCACCACAGCATGAGCCTTAAACTTGCATGACCCACAAATGAAAAAGTGCCAGAAGGCAGTATGATTTAAACCATCATTTTACTTGAACTGGACATTGAATATCCCTGTCCTGGAACGCAGCATGAGCCCCAAACCTGCATGACCCCCATATTAAAAGTGCCGGAAAAAGGAGTCTTTCAACCACCATTTTAGTTGAACTGGACATTGACTATACCCTGTCCTGGGCCACAGCATGAGCCCCAAACCTGCATGACCCCAGATTAAAAAAGTGCCGGAAAAAGGAGTCTTTCAACCACCATTTTAGTTGAACTGGACATTGACTATACCTGTCCTGGGCCACAGCATGAGCCCAAAAACCTGCATGACCCCAGATTAAAAAGTGCCGGAAAAAGGAGTCTCTCAACCACCATTTTAGTTTCACTGGACATTGACTCTACCTGTCCTGGGCCTCAGCCTGAGCCCCAAACCTGCATGACCCCCAGATTAAAAAGTGCCGGAAAAAGAAGTCTTTGAACCATCATTTTAGTTTTACTGGATATAGACTATCCCTTTCCTGGGCCACAGCATGAGCCCCAAACCTGCATGAGCCCCAGATTAAAAAGTGCCGGAAAAAGGAGTCTTTCAACCACCATTTTAGTTTTCAATGGACATAGAATATCCATGTCCTGGGAAACAGCATTAGCCCCAAACCTGCATGACCCCAGATTAAAAAGTGCGGAAAAAGGAGTCTTTCAACCACCATTTTCGTTTCACTGGAACATATAACTGTCCCTGTCCTGGGTAAGCGCTTGCCCCTCCATATGAGGTGCGGACCAATTGAGCTTCACTTGGAAATACTGGTGGTCAACGCTCCTGTTCCACCCAGGTGCCCTTTTTCTTGGCATTCTTTTTCTCATTTTACTCAACGTGCTGGAAGAAATTGTCTCTGTACTTTTTTCTCTGTCCGTGCTCCATACTCCATGTCCTCTGAATAACCTACATCTGGTCAAGTTTTCCTGTACCTCCCTTGTACAATTCAGAGGAAATTTTTAACAGCTATTTTGTACATGCAAGTTTTTTAGTAGTTTAATTCTAGAAAACACATTTTTAAAATAGGATGGACTCCCACCATGTCTGTGTTTCTCTTTTTTTATTGGTATTCAATGGGTTGTCTCAATACAGGGATTGCTAACTATGTTAAAGATGATGCTGCAGGTTGCATTAACCACTGAAGAACAGATTGGCGACGCTGTTCGTTACTGAGATTCACAGGGCCCTGACCCAGCGATGACAGGCCTGACGTCCTGCAACTGACGATCCGCTGGCATGCGTGTTGTCGCCAGCACTGGAAGGAGCACCTTCTCTCGTACCTCTACCTCCATGTCCTACCCCCCTCTTTGCTCGCTTACCACCTGAATTTCGCTCCTTGTTCAGAAATATAAAAATTTGAGAGGGTATGGAAGAGTTTTGGAAAGTCTCTTATTAAAAGGCGGCAAATCACAACTATTCTCAAATCCCTCAAATCAAAACAAAATTGCTGGATTCAAATTTAACTGCAAAGTAGATCTATCAACAAAGCTGGCCTGCGCCAAAGTGAAAAAAAACACGTATCTGAAATGTATTCGGATAATAAAAGGTATTTTTGGCACCTATCAGTTCACCTGTGGTAACTACACAATTGCTGGATTCAAATTTAACTGCAAGGTAGCTCTATCAACAAATCTGGACTGGGCAAAAGTGCAAAAAAACACGTATCTGTAATGTATTCAGATAATAAAAGGTATTTTTTGTCACCTTTCAATTCACCTGTGGTGACTACAAAAATGGCTGTATTCACATTTAAGTGCAAGGTGCCTCAATGAACAAAGCTGTAGTGCGCCAAAGTAAAAAAACACGTATCTGTAATGTATTCGATAATAAAAAGGTATTTTTTGGCACCTATCAATTCACCTGTGGTGACTACAAAATTGCAGTATTCACATTTAAGTGCAAGGTGCCTCAATGAACAAAGCTGTAGTGCGCCAATGTCAAAAAACACGTATCTGTAATGTATTCGGATAATAAAAGGTATTTTTTGGCACCTATCAATTCACCTGTTGGTAACTACACAATTGCTGAGATTCAAACTTAACTGCAAGGTGGCTCTATCAACAAATCTGGACTGGGCAAAAGTGCAAAAAAACACATATCTGTAATGTATTCGGATAATAAAAGGTATTTTTGCCACCTTTCAATTCACCTGTGGTGACTACAAAAATGCTGTATTCACATTTAAGTGCAAGGTGCCTCAATGAACAAAGCTGTAGTGAGCCAAAGTCAAAAAACACGTATCTGAAACTTATTCGAATAATACAAGGTATTTTGGCACCTATCAACCTGTGCTGACTACAAAATTGCTGGATTCTAATTTAACTGCAAGGTGGATATATCAACAAAGGTGGAATGGCCCAAATTGAAAATGAACACCTATAATGTATACTGATAATTAAAGTGGAGTTTTGCACCTAACAAAGAGACCTGCAGTTACTAGAAAAGATGTGTATCCTAATATAAGTTCAGGCTGCCCAATATCCAGGAAATATTTCAATAGAAAACTGTTAATAATAAAGCTATGCAGTGCAATGTCTACACTAAGTCTTGGTGAACTTTATCCAGTATTCTTTATAGAGCTTGTCTGTGTTTGCCCCCCCCCCTCCGCTCCCCCCCCGTGACTTTACAGCGGTAGATGCTCCTTTAAAATTCTCTACCTAACTACATAAAATCTTCCAATCTCTAATCTAACTAAGTTGTAAGGATCACAGCTAACAATAGAGCTTTCTCTGTGACGAAATAGAATAATTTCGCTGAGCTGTTTGGACACAGGCAGAGCGCACGTCCTACTGCTCTGAGACGCTGAGAGACACTGAGGCTGAACAGGAAGGGCTGTTCTATGTAAAACGAGGTCATGTGATTTTTCCAGCCAATCGCAACCATACACATCCCAGTCATGACGTCGTACACACATCTCACCCTGCTCTATTCTGTAAGCTGATTTGCTGGCCGCCAAAATGACAGGAAAATGGCGCGATCTTAATAGATGATGCACAGATTTTAACCTAAATTATCGCACGATCTAAAAATTTCGTACTACATAAAAACTGTGCCGATTTCAGGTTTGTCGATATTAATCGCTCAACACTACTCATCACTAATTCAGACGCATTTGACACTGAAAAATAGATGCGAAAATGCACTTCGATGCGCCTAGTTCCATACATGTCTCCCTTAGTTTATTTAACTTTGCTTGGACCAGTTCTACATTCAAACAAGTAATTATTAATTATCAGTTGATTTAATAATCAGAACTGAAATCACCTACATCATCACCTGTCCCTCTTACATCAGCTACTGATTTCCTCATTTGTACATACAGTACAAAAGCAAGACAATGAACCAAAACATACAGCCAAGGCAACAGCGAGGTGGCTCAAAAGAAGCACATTAAGGTCATGGAGTGGTCTAACCAGCTTCCAGACCTTAATCCCATCGAAAACTTATGGAGGGAGTTGAAGCTCCGAGTTGCCAAGCGACAGTCTCAAAATCTTAATGATTTACAGATGATCTACTAAGAGGAGTGGACCAAAATTTCTCCCGACATGGGCGCAAACCTCATCATCAACTACAAAAAAACGCTGACTGCTGTGCTTGCCAACAAAGGTTTTGCCACCAAGTATTAAGTCTTGTTTGCCAGAGGGATCAAATACTTATTTCCTTCACTGTCCAGAGAAGGACACCACATTTCGTAGCTTTTCTTTCTCTTGATCCCCTGGCACCAACTCCCCATTACTTTATTTAACTTTGGTTTCTAGGCATTTATATGTTGAAATAATTAGTTGGAGTTTGTTTTGCCGTTTCTAACCATCTGTCATTTTGTTCAGATTTTCTTAAACTCTTTCTAATTTTCAAAAGCCCCTTAATGACATTTGAAATACGAGTGCTGCACACCGTCTCTCCCCCCAATCGGCCTGCCAAGACAAGATTGCAGGGTACTATGGCAGACAGAAGCCTAATGAAGGCTTCCATAGCTGCCATGCTACTGCATATGGCAGGAAGTAATACAAGCACCATCTTGGTACACTCTTATGCATTATCTATTGTGACGGCTCACTTACATCCGGACGCCATCTTGGACCGTCCTGGGGTATTTAGCTCTCGGATCGCACTCCAACACAGGCTTCAGTTGAATCTGGCCTCAGCCAGTTTTATTGAGGCACAGTAGACATATACCGAAAACAAAACAAATAAAATCCTCGGCCGTCTGGCCACTAACTAAACAATGGTAGAGACCCCTTCTATCAATGGCCTCGGCCTATCGCCGAGCACCATAAACACTTTACCCACGCTGGGGTCAGGCTTCTTTCCAAGCCTTCGGGGGACCAGAGCCTCTCTCCAGCTCCACCACTGCTCCATTCTCAGGCAGCAGACCAAGCCCCCCCGATAACCTGGAAAGACAGGCTTTTTATAGCCATCCAGAGACTGTCCCAAAACCCGACATGGAACTTGGAGACCTGGGACACGGGAACAGCCACCCACCCATCTGCAGCTGTTCCGGGGAAGCCAACCCCTAATGACTGGATACCAGCCATGTTACATACAGCTGTCAGCAACCTAGTGTTGCTGACAGATAACCATTGGCTCCCCCCACCAAGAGCCGGCTCTTGGTGGCACGTCTCTAACAGGACGACTCTACCTAGTGGCAGAAACAGGCAACTACTCTTAGCCACTCTGCCACACTATATAATGCAGAACAGTGAGCAAGCAATCATGTTCCCTAGTACTTGAGTACCCTAGAGAGACTAAAAGAATAAGGGCGACATGTATGAACAGGCTTTTTGCCTGTTCTTTGGCGTAACCTGCTTCTCCCCAGCCCGAATCCGCTGTCGGACGCAGGGATGCGGTGTTAGGCGCAGCGTTCTCCACTTTCAGCTGCGCCTCACATGAAGGGGCGGGCAATGGCCGCGGTGTGGGCGTTCCGGGGCGGGTCACGGCGCGCTTGAAAACTCGAAAATTCAGTAAAATCATGTTTATTTCTTTATTTTCGTTACACCCATATTATTGATCCTTGGCTAACGAAAATAAAGAAATAAACATGAATTTATTGAATTAATTTTTTTTTTTCTTTACCCCAATATTATTGTTCACTTTATATACACATCAGTCCAACTTCTGTAGTCTTATCATTTGATTTCGCCCATGTACAGTTTTATTCCAAATTGCATTAGAAAACCCATAAGAGCGTCACTCGCTCTCCCATTGGTCCAAATAACCGCGCCTCTTTTAAATTAGCCAATCACAAACAGAGCTCGTTCTGCATTTCTTTTCCCATAGAACTCTATGGGAAAGTAGCTCACGCTCTGATTGGCTAAGCTGGATGAGCCCCCGCTAGCTCAACCAATCAGCTCTTTTCTGCCTTTTTACTGTATTTTGAACTGTCCCGCCTTTGAATATGATTGGTCAAGATTTCTCCATAGGTTAGAATGGGTCCCTGTCGCTCCTATTCTGATTGGTCAATACTCCTCCATAGGTTAGAATGGGCCACTGTCGCTTCTGTTCTGATTGGCAGGTTTATGCTGACCAATCAGAAGATCTTAAACAATTTGAATTACTGTATTTCCCGGCAATTCTCTATATTGCAATTCCTTATGTAGCGCCGGTCTCGGCGACAAACGCGTTGTTAGGGATTTAACTGATTTATTTTTAGAGAAGGTTTCAGCGCTTTATCTGATAATGTTTTACACTTAATAAAAATTATTTTTTTATTCATACTCCATGCCGCACGGCGCTGAGCGCCGAGATTGCATTGCGCCGATCTCTCCATAGACTACAATGGGAGAAGTAGCTCGCGCTCTGATTGGCTGGGATAGCCAAGCCCCCGCTAGCTCAGCCAATCAGCTTTTTTCTGCATTTTTACTGTATTTTAAACTGTCCCGCCTTTGATTTTGATTGATCAATATTTCTCCATAGGTTAAAATGGGTCCCTGTCGCTCCTATTCTGATTGGTCAATACTCCTCCAAAGGTTAGAATGGGCCACTGTCGCTCCTATTCTGATTGGTTGGTTTCTGCCGAAAAATTAGAAGAGCTAAAACAATTTGAATTACTGTATTTCCCAGCAATTCTCTATAATGCAATTCCTGATGTCTCGGCGACAAACGCGTTGTTCGGGATTTAATTATTTTATGTTTATAGAAGGTTTCAGCTCTTTTTCAGAGAAAATTTTACACTTAATAAAAATGATTTTTTTAATCATACTCCATGCCGCACGGCGCTGAGCGCTGAGAATTCATTGCCGCTGTCTCTCCATACACTACAATGGGAGAAGTAGCTCGCACTTTGATTGGCTGGGATAGCCAAGTCCCCGCTAGTTCAACCAATCAGCTCTTTTCTGCATTTTTACTGTATTTTGAACTGTCCCGCCTTTGATTTTGATCGGTCCAAACTTCTCCATAGGTTTTAATGGTTCACTGAAGCTCCTATTCTGATTGGCTGGTTTCGACCAATGAGAATAGCTTACAGAATTTGAATTACTGTATTTCCTGGCAATTTCAAATAACCAAATTCCCAATGTAGTGCTGTTCTGGATTTTTGGAAAGATATTTTATTTATGTATTTTTTTTAGTAGGTTCGAGCTCTTTTTCTGATAATGTTTTACGCCTTTATAAAGGCGATTTTTTGATTCATACTCCGCATGGACATCTTTAATGATTTCTCGCTCATTTCCAGCCTGTCTCGAATCGGAATACATGTGAGGCACAGTCCCGCACTGCGCCTAAGTCCCGCACTGCGCCTCACACACTGGCGAGGCGCGGTGAACTTTTCCCCGCATGTATGAGCGCACCTCCTCGGACGGCGAATCTTAGGCGCAGCGCCGCACTGCGCCCAAGTCCCTGCACTGCGCCCCACACACTGGCGAGGCGCGGCAGACTTTACATGATATGTATGAGCGCACTACCTCGGGCGTCGAATCTTAGGCGCAGCGCCGCACTGCGCCTAAGTCCCGCAGTGCGCCTCACACACTGGCGAGGCGCAGCGGACTTTATATAGTATGTATGAGCGCGCCTCCGGCGCAGACATAAATCAGGCGCAAATTTCACCGGAAAACTGGCGGAAAGGTGCGCCCCGACGTGGCGAGCTTCATAGCCCAGGTCCAGATGGCATACACCCACGTGTCCTAAGGGAGTTAAGTGATGTCATAGATAGGCCCCTATTCTTAATATTTATGGACTGTCTAATAACGGGGTATGTCCCAAAGGATTGGCGCATAGCAAATGTGGTGCCAATATTCAAAAAGGGGTCAAAAAGTGATCCAGGAAACTATAGGCCGGTAAGTTTGACCTCTGTTGTAGGTAAAATGTTTGAAGGTTTTCTCAGAGATGCTATCCTGGAGTATCTCACTGAAAATAAATGTATAACGCCGTTCCAGCATGGTTTTATGAAGGATCGGTCCTGTCAGACTAATCTCATCAGCTTCTATGAGGAAGTCAGTGCTAGACTGGATCGGGGTGAGGCACTGGAGTCATATATCTAGATTTTTCTAAAGCATTTGATACGGTGCCACATAAAAGGTTGGTAAATAAAATGAGAATGCTTGGACTGGGGGAAAATGTGTGCAAGTGGGTAAGTAACTGGCTCACTGATAGAAAACAAAGGGTGGTAATTAACGGTACATACTCAGACTGGATCGCTGTTACTAGTGGGGTACCACAAGGGTCAGTATTGGGCCCTATCCTCTTTAACATTTTCATTAATGATCTTACACAGGGAATACACAGTAGAATATCGATCTTTGCAGACGATACTAACTCTGTAAAGTAATCAACACAATAGAGGATAATATGTTATTACAAAGGGATCTGGATACGTTGGAGCCTGGGCTGGGAAATGGAAGATGATTTTTAACACTGATAAATGCAATGTTATGCACATTGGGAAGATAAATCCCTTACATGACTTCATGTTAAATGGAAAAACACTGGGTAAAAGTGACATGGAGAAGGACTTGGGAATTCTGGTGGACAGTAAACCTAATTGTAGCAGCCAGTGTCAGGCAGCAGCAGCCAAAGCAAATAGGATCAGGGGTGCATTAAAAGGGCATAGAGGCACATGATGAGAGCATTATTCTCCCATTAAACAAGTCACTGGTTAGACCACACATGGAATATTGTGTACAGTTTTGGCACCAGTGCACAGAAAGACATTGTAGAGTTTGAACAGGTACAAAGGCGGGCAACAAAAATAATAAAAGGACTGGGTGGACTACAGTACCAGAAAGATTAGCAAGATTAGGGTTATTTAGTTTAGAGAAAAGACGGCTTCGGGGGACATAAAAAATATATGTTTAAAAACATCAAAGGTCAATATAGAGATCTCTCCCAAGATTTATTTATACCCAGGACTGTATCTAGAACAAGGGGGCATCCTCTACGTCTTGAGGAACGAAAGTTTCTACATAAACATAGAAAGGGATTCTTTTTGTAAGAGCAGTGAGACTGTGGAACTCTCTGCCAGAGGAACTTGTCATGGTGAATTCACTAACAGAGTTCAAAAAGGGTTTGGATGCATTTCTGGAGCATAATAATATAACAAGTTATAGTGTCTAGGATTCTGGAGAGGGGTCATTGATCCAGGGATTTTTCCGATTGCCAGATTGGAGTCGGGAAGGAATTTTTCCCTAAAATGAGGACAATTGGCTTCTACCTCATTGGGGTTTTTTGCCTTCCTCTGGATCAACACCTTAGCACAACAGGCTGAACTGGTCTTTTTTCGGCCTTACAAACTATGAAACTATATGGGGACATATTAGATACATCCAGGACATTGTGTGGGCTCACAAGCAAAGCCTGCACGATCGGCATATGGAACCAGCTGTGTATTGCAGCTGGAAGCCTCCGCTATTGGCCGGGAGCACAGAAAAAGTTCTGGCTATTAGAAGATAGCTGTCACGATCCGCCTGGTATTGTGCTCATTTTATGCCTTTAACCCTGGGGGCTGTCCTGGGTTTGCTGTGCATTCCAGCATGACAGTTAAACTGCCCCTGAGCACTCTCCCAGGTTGAGCTCCTCTGTTATCTGACCCACCTATATAGCCCTGCCTCTGTCGGGCGCCTGAGATTTTCCTCCCTCATCTGGATATGCTGGTGTCCTGCCTGGTGCTCTAGTCTCCTATTTGCTCTTTGGCCACCTGGACTTCTGCTTTGGTTAGTTATTATCTGTTTTGTTCCTGGACTCTTGTTTCTCCCTGCCCCCACCCCCAACCCCATGTCTCCAAGCATCTACCACTTATGTACTACATTTTTCTTTCTGTTGTTGTACGCTTTTGTTTTTCAATAAAACCCCTTTTTTCCTAGAACAACCTGACAATATTGATGAATAAACATTGTTTTTTAAATTGCTACACCATCAAGAAACATCATAACTTGGTTATCACTGTAATTGTATCGTCCCTAATATTTAATTTATTCTGCACGGTGAGCGCTATAAAAAATAAAAATAAAAACACTACCAGGATTGCTGTTGGATTTAAAGACGATCAAAATGTTCCCCAAAATAGTACCAATGAAAACATCAACCCATTCTGCAAAAAAACAGCCCCTACACAGCTCCTATGGTAGAGCGACCTTAGGCATCCGGGGTTCTCATAAGGGCGTACACGGGAGACCTTTCTCTGAGTCCACCAAAAAAAAAAACCAGGTTTTTGGTGGGGAAAGGCAACCTTTTAGCGTCATAACCATAGGTTATTGACACATGTACTATTGGGCAGTGGCTGTGGGGGGTTTGCTTTCCGGGGACGGTCATAGCTTTGGGTTTTGGGAGGCAATCCCCCTTTTCAGGACATTTTTTGGGCGGGCCTTTTGAGGCCTATAAAAAATCTGGTACTCCGGTGTTCAGGGGCGTGGTCTGCCACCGGGAAAGTTGGAGCAGCAACTGAGGAAGACTCTGGCCCCCCATTTGCTTAAGGGAACCCTTTTACAGTTTGGTGACTGTACCGGGGTGCATTGGGTACTGGATGTGGGTCCAGACCACAATAAGAGGACAAACATTTTGGTTTATTCAGTGGCCTAGGGCCTGGGGTTTTTGTTAATTCTTTTTTATCTGTGCGAAAACCGTGTTTGGATAAAACAGGCTGAGGTAAAAAAGAAGAAGCCTTTGTCAGTGTGCCATATGTTGGAGTTTCAGCCCTTTTTAAAAAGTGGCGACCCGGGAGCAAAGAAAAGAAGTGGCGAATTGTTTTCTAAGAAGTAGAATTCGTTTAGAATTTTCGGGAAAAATTTGGGTTTCTAAATAAGTCGAATTTGGGGGAAACATCGGGAAAACGAAGTGGCTTTTTGATAAAAATGGCTGCGAGCACATCGTTACATGGGGCAAAGAACTCTGGGGGGAAGAAGGGCATACCCGCATACATGTGCAGAGATGAACCCAAATCAAGCCGGCGGATCGTGATGTCCCCCCGGGCACTATAAAAGTCCGGGCGCGACGCGGGAGCTCACACCCTCTAAAATAAAACTGACAGGAAAGTGCTGCCGCGGCTCTTTTTAAAAGCTCTTCTGAAGAACTGATTTTTATACAGCGATTTTTTTTGGGGTGTCTCAGCTTGTCTCAGAAAACCTTTCCTTTAATGTTCTATTTCTTTTTTTTTTTGGGGTTTTTGGATCGAAGTCCATGTGTGCCCCATGCAGCTGCATATACATTTTTAAGCTACTCCAAAACAGCACATTAAATATCCAAGGGAATCTAACCCATTCCTTGATTCATTTAAAAAACAGCTTTTTTACAATACAAATACCACTTCATTTTTGGCTGCTCAATTTTTTTGCGAAATTTTTTACACCCGGGGGTTAATTAAGCTTTGTTTTTCTGCTGTGGTGACCCCCAAAAACCGTCTTTTTTTTCACCCCCAAAAAAATACAATTTTCCCTGTAGCCAAAATTTCACAAGCGAAGGTTAATTAAATTTTTTTTCTCTTGTTGTGTACGTAGAAAAACCCATTGTAACACGCTAAAAAGCTCGTAGTTTTTGGTTGCCATTTTTTGCCGAAATTTTACATCCAGGGTTAATTAAGCTTTGTTTTTCTGCTGTGGGACAAAAAAAAAACCGTCTTTTTAAAACCGCCAAAAAAATTAAAATTTTTTCCGTACAAAATTCAAAAGCTAAGGTTAATTACCATTTTTTCTCTTGTTGTGTACGTAGAAAACACGCCATTGTAACACACTACAAAGCCGTAGTTTGTGGTTGCTCAATTGTTTGCGCAATTACATCCAGGGTTAATAAGCGTTTTTTTTTTCTGCTTGTGACAAAAAAAACCGTCTTTTTCCCCCCAAAAAATTTACAATTTTCCTGTAGCTAATTCACAAGCAAAGGGTTTTAATTACAATTTTTTTCTTTTTTTGTAGCGTAGAAAACACGCCTTGTAACACCCCTCAAAGCCGAGTTTGTGTTGCTCAATTTTTGGGGCAATTTACATCCAGGGTTAAAAAAAGCTTGTCTGCAGTTGTACTCAGAAGAAAAACTTATATCCAAGGGGTTTCCAATTGTTACTGGGTTTTATTTGGGTCAAATACAGGGGTTATTTATCATATACAATATCTTCATCAAACAGTGTCTGTACATTTTTAAAAAAACATATGTCAGAAGAGAGGTGGGGCCTTCACCTGCGAGTGGCAAGCACAAACATTCCAGGCCCAGGTCGCACACGCAAGGGGAAAGCGCAGCAGGGGACTCCCCGGGGAGCCCCAACTGCCGGGGCATCAGCGGCCGTGTGTTGTTTTAGCAAACCCCAAAGGTTTCTTGAATGGTTACTAGGCATCCACTTTTCCCCCCAGATGACACTGACAACCCCCCCAAAGTCGGGGGGAACGTCAACACAACCCTTATTGGCAGGCCCGGGGGGCGGGTCAGGGGCCCTCACCTGTCCGCAAAACCCCCTCTGTCCCATCGGGGTCCCCAGCCATAGATCTACTATTGGTCTGGGTTTACGCCACATATCAGGATAACAATTGAGGGGGGCATCACAGCTACTTGGGGCCAAGAAAAGGGGCCAATATCCCCTTCTTCTTGCAGTAGGCGGCAAAGTAAGAGTTTAAGTGGGGATGGGAAGGTTTATTTTTGAGGGGTCAGCCTCTGCTACCAAAACCGGTGATGAGGACAGAGTGACATTTAAAACACAAAAAGATGAGAGTACCCCAACCGCACTTGGGAGCCGGGTGAGGCAAGGGGTTCATCATCGTCAGGAAAGAGGCTCACTTGCGCATCAGGCAGCGCACAGCCACAAGTGGGGTTGTGTGGCTGATCACAGATAGCACAGTGTGGGTCGGACCAAGCGGCCCCCGGGGTAAAAAAACCGCTTCGCGGGGCCAAGAAAGCAGCGGCACAGGGGCTCAGTGAGGCAGGGCGGCAGAGTCACTCAGTGCGGAGCGTTGGTGGAAAAAAACCGATACCGCGGTGTGGCAGTTCTTTTTTAAACCCGGGGGAGCCGAAATGGGTAATGGGGGGGTCTGTGGGCAAAAAGTGAAGCGTGGCCCGGGGGCTAAAAGTTGGCACCACGGCCCTGCGGCAACACATGCAGCGCCCCCTGGGGGCCTGGGAAAACGGGCTCAGATGTTTGGGGCATCCTGCCGCCGCAGCACAGCACCAGCGCCCAGTGGACGCATGCCATTGCAGCAGTCAAGGGGTCCACCACCTCTGCAAAGGGAGCTGTTTCTTTTTGACAAAATTTTCCCGGTCCAGAGCCCTCCTGCTCCCTCGCTACTCTGGCGCCAGCATCTTTTCAGCAGGCTTTTGCAAAGAGACAACAGTATCATCCAACCATCCTAAGGTGCAGCAGTTTGACTGTGCTCCTTCCAATTTTGGGGGTACTGCAGCCCCCCCTTTCCAAAGGTGGACTCTGCACCCTTCAGAGAACAAAATGGCTTGTGCCGAGCCGAGATGGAGAGTTCCAAGCCGTAATTTCTTTTCCAAAAAGGCAGTACCACATTTCATAAATATGTAAAACCAAAGGTGGGCCAGTCCTTGAGCTTTTCGGTTTTTTTCCAAGGTGCATGGCAGCGCGGAATCTGGAGCGTAACTACGGCAGGCCAGTACAGTCCTTTACGGCCCACTGGGCGAATTGCTTCCTGCCCAGGGGACACCAAACTTTGGGCCGGGGAACGGGGCCTTTCTCCTCCATGTTGTCAAACTGCGGGTCCTGCGCCAATGCCGCCTCCCCCCCTCCTCCTCCACCACCCCCATCTCAGCCTCCAAAGTACGCCCATCATACCCCATGTATAGGGCCCCGCGGTTACCATTCTACACCTGGGTTGCCTCGGTGAACGAAGTCACACAGGGGGGGAACTGCTCCGCGTCATGCAGCAAGAAATCGATGTGGGCTTTTCCCCCCCCGCCAACTGCAAAAAATCGGGACCCTGGTGACGGGCAAAAGGGATGACATGGTGTCTGCGCGCACCCGGGGGGGATGGTCCAAGCGCCCCATGGCCACGTGTTCAATTGGTTGTGAAAAGGTCCTAAGTCTTTTACCGATCTTCAAAATTCTGAAAAGGCCAGGAAACTGGCATGCACTTCACCATTTTCCCACAAAGCCAGGAAAAACCCTCCTCGATTTTTCGCGGCAAAAACGGCCCCCCCCCCAACCCCCACTCTATATCATGTTTTCCCCCCGTTAGAATTCCGCCTGCACATTTGGACCGACTGTATGAACAGAGAAAGGCCATTAACATTTTTTGATGATCCAGGTGGGCAGGGGTACTCCCCTGGTAACTTTGATGTCAGCCCTGGCACTTTATCATTTT
>JAODAL010072223.1:0-15202 GCA_025379985.1 Phyllomedusa bahiana
AGGGGGAGGGGGGGAAAAGGAGAGGCGGCTGCAGCAGGACCCTGCCCCTGTCTGCCCCAGTAAGGTGGGGAATAGGAGTGCATGGCAGGCTGGACAGGGGCTGGGAGGGGGGCTCCATTATTAGGGGAGCAGACAGGGGTCTTCAGGCCTAATTCTGTGACCCCATCAGGAGCTCTAAACATTTGTCCATAATGGGGATGTGTCTGTGTCTCTTTATGTTGATAAAGTTATTTTGGCCCCGGAGGATTTGCAGCAGTTTGTTGGATCCTCACACTTCCCGCACTTGCACCTTTCTGGTGACATCACAGGAAGGATTGATTTCACCATTAATTATGAATTAATAATAATAATAATAATAATCTTTATTTCTATAGCGCCAACATTTTCCGCAGCACTTTACAAATTCAAGGGTAAACATACAGTCATTACACATTAAAAGTACTTACAAATGAGACACAAGGTGTGTGGGGCCTGCTCGTGAGAGCTTACAAATCTATTAGGGTGTATGGGTGAAACATACGGTAAGAGGTGCCAAGTTTACAATGGTCCGGCCATGTTTCATAAATAGGGGGTGGTTTACATGAAAAATGGATGAACCTGCCACCCAGACTGTACATCTATATACAGATAAGTGCCTGTGAGTGCCCAAGTGCAGGGAGTGACAGATGTGTGTGATAGCAGTTAGGGGATCTTGTGGGGCAGACCGAGAAGATGTATTTTCAGGGCCCTCTTAAAACTGTGAGGGTTGTGATGTGCCTGATCGCCCGCGTAGCATATTCCAGAGAATTGGTGCCGCACGTGTGAAATCTTGTAGGCGGGCATGGGAGGTTCGGATGATTGAGGAATGTAGTCTGATATCATCAGCAGAGCGGAGAGCACGGGTAGGGCGGTAGACAGAGACTAGGGAGGAGATGTAGGGAGGAGCAGCGCTGTGGAGAGCTTTATGGGTTTTTATGACTTATCAGGAATCTGTCATCATGAAGGTTATAATATTATTAGTGTTGAGTTTATATGAAATGATAGAAGATCCTTGTGGGGTTAATGCTTGGAGTAGAACCATTTGTCAGTTTTGCAGATGCGGGTCCTCATTTTGGGCGGCATGTATGATCGGGAGTTGCGCCTGTTTTCTGGCAAAAATGGCGCCTCACCTATCCGAATCCCCTGTCGGACGCAGGGTTGCGATGTTAGGCATAGCCTTCGCCACTTTCGGCTGCGCCTAACATGAAGGGGCGTGTAATGGGCGTGGTGTGGGCATTCTGGGGCCGGACGCGGCTCATTTGAATACTCCGAGGCATGCATGATCGTGGCTCGGCAAAGTGCAGCGCATTGCAGCGCTCGCCAGCTCCGACAGGCAGACCTAGTTGAAGTTGGTCTAACCGAGCCGGAGGAGGCAAAGTGAAGCGAGAACGTAACATGAGAGGAAACATATAGAAGATCACAAAAGAAATCTCGGCTCTCAGCGCCGTGCGGCATGGAGTGTGATTCCAAAAAAATCATTTTTATTAGGTGTCAAATATTCTCTGTAAAAGAGCTGAAACCTTCTATAAACATAAATCAATCAAATCCCTAACAACGCGTTTGTCGGCGAGACTGGCGCTACATCAGAAATTGCCGGGAAATAAAGTAATTCAAATTCTTTAAGCTCTTCTCATTGGTCGGCAGAAAACAACCAATCAGAATAGGAGCGACAGTAAACCATTATAACCTATGGAGAATATTGACCAATCAAATGAAAAGGCAGACAGTTCAAAATACAGTAAAAAGGCAGAAAAGAGCTGATTGGTTGAAACCAGGCGGCAGATATGAATCCACCAATCATATGTAGTGCGTCTATTTTGAGTGGAGCTAGAAGGGCGCCCTAAAAGTTATTACTGTCTATGGGAAATATTCTAGTACTGTGATTGGTTGGGGGAAAGAGGGGCTTGTCCAGTTTAGCCAATCAGCGGGTGAGCTACCTTCTCATAGAGTTCTATGTGGAAAAGAAATGCAGAGCGAGCTCTGTTTGTGATTGGCTAAGTTAAAAGAGGCACGGTTATTTGGACCAATGGGAGAGCGAGCGACGCTCTTATGGGTTTTCTAATGCAATCTGTAATAAAACTGTACATGGCCGAAATCAAATGATAACACTCATTAAGTTGTACCGATGTGTATATAAAATGATCAATAATATGGGGGTAACGAAATTAAAAAAATAAATTCAATGAGTTAATTTTTTTTTCTTTATTTTCGTTAGCCAATGAACAATAATATGGGTGTAACGAAAATAAAGAAACAAAAATTAATTTATTGACTTCATATTTATTAGTTTATTTTCGTTACCCCCATATTATTGTTCATTTTATATAGAGATCGGTACAACTTCGTGAGTATTATCATTTGATTTCAGCCACGTACAGTTTTATTACAGATTGCATTAGAAAACCCATAAGAGCGTCGCTCGCTCTCCCATTGGTCCAAATAACCGCGCCTCTTTTAACTTAGCCAATCACAAACAGAGCTCGCTCTGCATTTCTTTTCCCCATAGAACTCTATGAGAAGGTAGCTCACCCGCTGATTGGCTAAGCAGGACGAGCCCCTCTTCCCCCCAACCTATCACAGTCCTAGAATATTTCCCATAGACAGTAATAACTTTTAGGGCGCCCTTCTAGCTCCACTCAAAATAGACGCACTACATATGATTGGTGGATTCATATCTGCCATCTGGGCTAAACCAATCAGCTCTTTTCTGCCTTTTTACTGTATTTTGAACTGTCCCGCCTTTTCATTTGATTGGTCAGTACTTCTCCATAGTTTATAATGGTTCACTGTCGATCCTATTCTGATTGGCTGGTTTTTGCCGACCAATGAGAAGAGCTTACAGAATTTGAATTACTGTATTTCCCGGCCATTCGCTATATCACAATTCCTGATGTAGCACCGGTCTCGGTGACAAACGCGTTGTTTGGGATTTGTGTGATGTATGTTTATAGAAGGTTTCAGCTCTTTTTCAGAGAATATTTTACACCTAATAAAAACGATTGTTTAAATCATACTCCATGCCGCACGGCGCTGAGAGCCGAGATTTCATTGCCCCGATCTGGCCATAGACTACAATGGGAGAAAGTAGCTCGCGCTCTGATTGGCTGAGATAGCCAAGCCCCAGCTACTTCAACCAATCGGCTATTTTCTGCATTTTTACTGTATTTTGAACTGTCCCGCCTTTGCCTGTGATTGGTCCATATTTCTCCATAGCTTATAATGGGTCACTGTCGCTCCTTTTCTGATTGGTTGGTTTATGCCGACCAATGAGAAGCGCTTACAGAATTTGAATTACTGTATTTCCCAGCAATTCTCTATATCCAATTCCTGATGTTGCGCCGTTCTCTGCGACAAACGCGTTGTTAGTGATTTTATTTCTGTATGTTTATAGAAGGTTTTAGCTCTTCTTCAGATAATGTTTTACACTTAATAAAAATGATTTATTTACTAATACTCCATGCCGCACAGAGCTGAGATTTCAGTGCCCCGATCTCTCCATAGACTACAATGGGAGAAAGTAGCTCTCGCTCTGATTGGCCGGGATAGCCAAGCCCCCGCCCGTTCAACCAATCAGCTCTTTTCAGCATTTTTATTGTATTTTGAACTGTCCCACCTTTGAATTTGATTGGTCAATAGTTCTTCATATTTTATAATGGGTCCCTGTCGCTCCTATTCTGATTGGCTGGGATAGCCAAGCCCCCGCTAGTTCAACCAATCAGCTCTTTTCTGCATTTTTACTGTATTTTGAACTGTCCCGCCTTTGATTTTGATTGGTCAATACTTCTCCATAGGTTTTAATGGGTCACTGTCACTCCTATTCTGATTGGCAGGTTTATGCCGACCAATGAGAACAGCTTACAGAATTTGAATTACTGTATTTCCCGGCAATTTCCAAGATCCTAATTCCTGATGTTGCGCCGTTCTTGATTTTTGGAAAGTGATTTTATTTATGTATTTATTTAGTAGGTTGGAGCTCTTTTTCTGAGAATGTTTTACACCTAATAAAAATGCTTTTTTGATTCATACTCCATGCCGCACGGACATGTTTAAGGATTTTTCGGTCATTTCCAGCCTGTCTCGATTCGGAATACATGTTAGGCGCAGTCCCTTCTGCGCCTAAGTCCCCGCACTGCGCCTCACACACTGGCGAGGAGCGGTGAACTTTTCACCGCATGTATGATCGCACTACCTCGGGTGGCGAATCTTAGGCGCAGTCCCGCACTGCGCCTCACACATTGGTGAGGCACGGCGGACTTTACACCACATGTATAAGCGCACCTACGGCACCGACATACATGAGGCACAGCTTTCATGTTCGAGCGCTCAAAAAAGTGCGCTCCGACGTGGCGAGCTTCATACATGTCGCCCTTTGTGTATTCTGCAGTGCATTGTATGTTGGGCCGGATTTTAGTCTTTCCCACAAATGATTTCCTGTGGTGTTGTGCATAGTGCATGATTGGTCGCCATGATGTATATATGTGGTTTTAACCCCCTCCTGACGGACGGTCATCATAATATGGCTCTGAAAGCCATGACTTTTTATTTTACCATCTACATAGACACATGTGGGCTTTTATTTTGCGGGACAAGATGCACTTTCTAATTATGTCATAAATATTACCGTAAAGTATACTGGGAAACTGCAAAAAAAATTGTTAGTGGAGCAAAATGTGATAAAAAATGTACTTGCGCCATGTTTGCGAGTGTTTTGCTTTTATGGCGTTCACTCTCCGGTATAAATGATATTTTCTCTGTATTCTACAGGTTATTCCACGTACGGTTTCCACTATGTTTTGGTACCATAAAAAAAATTCCAAACACTTTCTATTTTTAAAATTTGTGTCTCTGCGCCATTTTGTGCGGCCAATATCTTTTTTTGTACTAACACCTATGGACGGTAGTGAGTGGCATTTTTTCGGGCTGAAGTGCACTTTTTATTGCTACCATTTTGGAATATGTGCAACTTTTTTCCATTTCTATATTTCATTTTTTTATATGACCTGAAATGACCAAAAAAAAAACGTTATTTTGGCATTTGGAATTTTTCTTCTTCTAAGGTGTTTAGAGTACAGGATAAGTGAGGTTATATTTTAATAGATCGGACTGTTTCGGACACAGCGATACCAAATATGTGTAACTTTTGTTGTTTGTAAAATGGTGAAAGGGGGATGATTTAAACTTTTAATATTTTTTAGGCCTGACAGAATAACATTGGAGCAGGAAGCAACCATAGGGAAGAGGGCGCCACTGAGCTAATTATCCCTTAGACCTAACAGGATAACAGAGGTGCAGAAGCCAATTAGAAGGAAGGTCATTTTGGATTTAATTTTGACTCACAGACTTGACGTAGTACCCTAGGTTCACATTGGGGGCACCTGGGAAATAGTGACCACAATATAATACTTTGACACTTATCCTACATTAAAGTTTTATGTCGAGGAGCCATAAAAACATTGAATTTCAGAAACGTTAAAGGGGTTTTATCATTAAAGGCTTTCATAGACTTGAGCTGTCTCTCTTTCAACTTAAAATCCAGGCACGAGTCTCTTCTCTCAGTAGGCATGTCTCTCCCTCTAGGAGGTGTGTCTACCTTTACTGAAGTGCTGTGACATCATCATTCTGTGTTAGCAGTGGAAGGGAGAGGTTGTCAGCTCTGCAGCCTTCTGTTCTGCTTCTCATGTCTGCAGAGCTCTCAGCTGCCTCCCAGGCTGTACATGCTCCTTGTAGCCAGGGCCCCTGCATTGCTGTAACCAGTTATACATACAGCTTGAATGAAGCAAATGTGAGGAATGCACACTGCCTACCCCCCCCCCCCCACCGTTATCAGGCAGGAGATAGAGCAGACTGTATAAAGCTGTGTTATATGAGGGGAGAGTGAATCTATCAGCTAGATAGTAATTGCCCAGATCGCTCACCTTAGAGCTGGGAGATGAGCATAAAACAAGCAGCCATCTCAGGCAGTTCATTTCACTTTTATTTTCCACAGCACAGAGGGGAGTAAGCACAGAGTGCAGGCAGCCCATCACAGCACAGGGGGGCTTTCCCATCCAAGGGGTGTGTCCCAACAGGCTGAATGACATATCAGTCAGCCAATCACAGAAAAAGGGGGGGAGGGTGTCCTGTCCAGCTGCTGCAGAAATTGCTATAGATGCACAGATTTGCTCATATCTGCTATACTAAGTGATTTAGGTAATGCAAACCAATTACAAAAGTGCTTATTTTTACTGTCCCCATCATTTGAGATATGATCTTTGTAGTGAGAAAACCCATTTCATTTCAGTCTATTTAGAGAGGCCCTAAACCTCACTGACTGGGACAAGGTCTTCACAAATAACAGAACAGATAATAAATGGGAAATTTTTAGAAGCATCGTAAGCTCTCACTGTGAGAGGTACATACCTTATGGAAATAAGGTGATAAGAAACCGGAACAAAACAATGTGGATCAATAGATGTAAAGGAGGGAAAAAATACAAAAAGAAAGCAATTCAGCTTCCTAAACTGGAGGACAGTGAGGAGGCACTAGAATGCTGTAAGGAATAAAAATAACAATGTGTAAAATAATGATAAAGACAGCAAGGCTGGAGACAGAAAGGCAGAGAGGATAGGCCAAAGAGAGGAAAACTAACTCCAAAATATTCTCCAACTATAGGAAAAAAGAGTAAAACTGAAAATGCTGGCCCTGTGAGAAGTAGTGAGGGAGGTGTTGTAGAGGGCGATGGAGAAAGCAAACCTATTAAACAATTCTTTTTTTTCACCGTATTTACTGAGAAAAATGACCTTCCTGTTGATAGACAGAGAGATGAGGTAAACTTCACCTTAAATGTTTCTTGTCTAACCCAGGAAGAAGTGCAGCTCTGCCTTAAGATACACCCACGTGTCCTAAGGGATCTTAGTCATTTATAGGCCCCTATCCTTAATAGTTATGGACTGTGTAATAAGTGTATATCCCAAACATTTGGCGCAGAGCAAATGTGGTGCCAATACAGTGTGTGCAGAATTATTAGGCAAGTTGTATTTGAGAAGATTCTTTTTATCATTGAACAACAACAACTATATTCTCAATCAACCCAAAAGACTCATAAATATCAAAGCTTAATTTTCTTCGGAAGTAGGAGTGGGGTATTTTTTAGATTTGGCGATCTTAGGAGGATATCTGTTTGTGCAGGTAACTATTACTGTGCAGAATTATTAGGAAACTTAATAAAAAACCAAATATATACCCATCTCACTTGCTTATTTTCACCTGGCAAACCAATATAACAACCGAAATTTAAGAAATAAACATTTCTGACATTCAAAAACAAAACTAAATCAGTGACAAATAGAGCCACCTTTCTTTACGATGACACTCACAAGCCTTCCATCCATAGATTCTGTCAGTTGTTTGATCTGTTTACGATAAACATTGCGTGCAGCAGCCACCACAGCCTCCCAGACACTGTTCAGAGAGGTGGACTGTTTTCCCTCCCTGTAGATCTCACATTTTAGGAGGGACCAAAGGTTCTCTATGGGGTTCAGATCAGATGGACAAAGGGGCCATGTCATTATCTTTCCTGGCCAGCCTCGCTGTGGAGTATTTGGATGCATGTGATGGAGCATTGTCCTGCATGAACGTCATGTTTTTCTTGAACGATACCGACATCTTCCTGTACCACTGCTTGATGAAGGTGTCTTCCAGAAACTGGCAGTAGGTCTGGGAGTTGAGCTTCACTCCATCCTCAACCCGAAAAGGTCCCATAAGTTCATCTTTGATGATACCAGCCCATACCAGTACCCCAACTCCACCTTGCTGGCGTTTGAATTAGAGTGGAGCTCTCTTCTCTTTACTGATCCAGCCTTGGACCCATCCATCTGGCCCATCAAGAGTCACTCTCATTTCATCAGTCCATAAAACCTTTGAAAAATCAGTGTTAAGATATTTCTTGGCCCAATCTTGACGTTTTATCTTATGTTTCTTGGTCGTTTTTCAGCCTTCCTTACCTTGGCCATGTCCTTGAGTATCACACACCTTGTGCTTTTTGATACTCCAGTAAAAAGTCACTGGAAACTATAGACCGATGAGTTTAGCCTCTGTTGTAGCTAACATGTTTGAATATTTTCTATGAGATGCTGTTCTCGAGTATCTCACTGAAAATACATGTATCCCTCGTTCCAGCATGGGTTTATGGAGGATCGGTCCTGTCAAACTTCTCTTATCAGCTTCGATGAGGAGGTTAGTTCTAGACTGGAACAGGTTGAGACATTGGATCTCAGATATCTCGATTTTTTTAAAGTATTTGATAATATGCCGCATGAAAGGTTGATAAGTAAAATGAGAATTCTCGATTGGGGAAAATGTTTGCAAGTGGGTAAGTAAGTAACTGACTCAGTGATGGGCAAACAAAGGGTGGTGATTAACGGTTCATATTCGGACTGGATCCCTGTTATTAGTTGGGTACCACATGGGTCAGTATTGAAGGAGTCACCACAGGGGTCAGTGTTGGAAGGGTCACTGTTACTAGCGGGGTACCATAGAGGTTAGTAATGGAGGGTACACCATGACTATTGGGGACCACTTGGGTCAGTATTGGGTCCTATTCTCTTTAACCCTTCAGGATGCAGCCAGTTTTGGACTGAAAGACGCGGTCCCATTTTTTCAAATCTGATATATATCAATCTTGTGGGCAATAACTTTTAAATGCCTTTACCTATACATGTGAAATAGAGATTTTCTTGTGACACATTGTGCTTTAAGTTAGTAATTTGGGTTATATAAATAAATAACCCCATCTAAGAAACTACACCCCATAAACTATTCAAAACATAAGTTTCTAGATGTAATAATAGAACAAGTTATAGTGACCGGGATTCTGGAGAAGGGTCTGGATACATTTCTAGATGTAATAATATAACAAGTTATAGTGACCGGGATTCTGGAGAAGGGTCTTGATACATTTCTAGATGTAATAATAGAACAAGTTATAGTGACCGGGATTCTGGAGAAGGGTCTGGATACATTTTTAGATGTAATAATATAACAAGTTATAGTGACCAGGATTCTGGAGAAGGGTCTGGATACATTTCTAGATGTAATAATATAACATGTTATAGTGACCGGGATTCTGGAGAAGGGTCTGGAGACATTTCTAGATGTAGTAATATAAAAAGCCATAGTGACCGGGATTCTGGAGAAGGGTCTGGATACATTTCTAGATGTAATAATATAACAAGTTATAGTGACCTGGATTCTGGAGAAGGGTCTGGAGACATTTCTAGATGTAATATTTAGGGATGAGTGAATCGAATCTGACGAAGTGGAATTCGTTTTGAATTTCAGGAAAAATTCAAATCTAAACTAAGCCAAATTTCATGGCGATTCGTGGTAACGAATCTTAAATGGTTGTGGGCACATGGCATGACATGGGGCAAAGAACTGTGGGAGAAAGAAAGGAACGCCCTGAGTGCCATGACATGCAGGCAATCAGCAGCCAGCCAGCTTCTGTGATGTCACAGCCCTATAAATAGGCCAGCCATTTTACATTCTTCCACTTGCCATTGTGACTCTTATGTACACGGATCTCTCTCCAACAGCACTTGATTGCAGTGTGTGCCAAATTCGGCTACACAGTGTGTCATATACACTCGTTCCTGAACCAGCATTTTTTATTTTGGGTTATTGGCATAGAGAGCAAACAGTTAATTTTATCACTTATAAGGTGAAACACCTTTGAAGAACTGCTTGTGTATTTGTCATATACACACACCTACATTAAACAGAGTTTGTTTTATTGTACATTTTTGATCAAACAGTATGTCAGACAGAGGTGGCAGGCCCTTCACATGGGAGGGACAGTGGCACAAATGTTCCTAGAGCAGGCACATGTTGCAGCACCGTAAGGGGACCTCGCAGCACGGATCACTCAGTGAGGCCAGAGCTATCGGTGTCATCTAGCGGCCGTGTGTTGACCACCAATCCATTGGTTGTTGAATGGTTGACTAGGTCATTCAGTTCCTGACAGATGACATCTGACAACCCCAGTCAAGAGTCGGTGGGTTCGTCAGACACAACCTTTAGTTGGCATGGCCAGGGAGCAAGTCAGAGGCCCTTACCTGTCCTCAACCTTCCTCTGTCCCGTTCGATTCCCTCAGCCAGAGAACTACTATATGCTGTGGGCTCTGTTTCACAATACAGCAAGGACAAACTATATGAGAACAGTGAGCAGCTACTGGGCAGCAAAGATGTGGAGCAGACATCTGCTGCTTCTTGCATTAGGTGGAGAGTGATGTGGAGAGTGGCATGGGAGGTTATGTTGCAAGTGGACAGGCTCTGTACACCAAGACCGTTGACGAGGACAGCAGTGACGGGCAAACACTAATAGATGACGATGTAGCCAATCGCACTTGGGAGCTGTGTGAATCAAGGGCTTCATCATCATCATCGGGAGAAGAGGACGGCAGCTTGCACATCAGGCAGCAAGTTGGTAATGTGGCTGGGAGTCAGCAGGTTGGGAGCCAAACGGCCATGGGGTAGACCAGTGTTCCCCAACTCCAGTCCTCAAGGCACACCAACAGGTCATGTTTTCAGGATCTCCCACAGAATGCACTGACAATAATGACTTCACCTGTGCAATGCTAAGGAAAGCCAGAAAACATGACCTGTTGGTGTGCCTTGAGGACTAGGGTTGGGAACCTCTGGGGTAGACCACCCGATTTGCAGGTCCTCTCTGACCCAGAAAGTAGCGGCGCAGGGGCTCACCGAGGCAGTGGCGGTAGCAGTCAGTGTGGAGCATTGGTGGTAAAATCAACTCAGTGGTGTTGCAGTTTTTTGCCAAGACACCGGAAGAAGCGAACATGGGTATATGTAGAATCTGTGTGCAGAAAGTGAAGCGTGGCCAAGGACCTAATGTTGGCACCACAGCCCTGCATCAACACATGCAGCATCACCATCCAGTGGCCTGGGAGAAACGTGTCTCAGATATGGTGGTCCATCCTGCAACAGCACCCAGTTGCACGCATCCCATATCAGGCAGTCAAGGCTCCACCACCTCTGCCGAAAGGGGTTGTCTATCTTTCTCATCATCTACCGGTCCAGAGGTTTCTGCTCCTCACCAGTCATGGTGCCAGCAGTTGTTCACGCCAGTATTATGCGTCCAGCCATCCTACCTGCTCCTGCCCAAGTTGGTGGTACTGCAGTCCCTCCCTTTTCTAGTGGTGGACTCTGCACCGTTCAGAGGTGGAGAGTCCCAAGCCATCATTTCTTTTCGAAAAAGTCAGTACCGGCCCTGCACAAATATGTACAAGAGAAGGTGGGCCAGTCCTTGAGCCTGTCGGTGTCTTTCAAAGTGCATGGCAGCCCCACTGCAGCGACAAGTCTTAGTGCTCCTCCAGCATACCACATGTGCAGTCCATGGCAGTGTCACACAGTTCTACACCTGTTTTGCCTGAGAGAACGAAGTCACACGGGAGGAACTGCTCCGTGTCATGAAAGGCGATATCGCTTCCTGGCTTTCTCGGTGACAGATATGGTGACAGACAATAGAAAGAACATGGTGTCTGTGCTGCTCTAAGGAGAGCCGAGCCATGTGCCCTGCATGGCATGTGTTTAATCTGATAGTCAAACGGTTCCTCAAACACACCTTCCTTGAGCTGCAGCGGCAGAACGGCCTCCCTGAAAATAGACTGATATTCAATGTTTCCACCCGATAGAATTCCAGCCTCCATATGTTGAACTGACTCTATGAACAGGCCATTAATGATTTCCTGATGATCCAAGCAGAAAGGAGTACTCCCCTGTGTAATTTGGATGTCAGCCAGTGGCAGTCATGCGTGACACTTGCCGTTTGCTCAAGCCCTTTGAGGAGGCCACGTTATTTGTCAGTCACTAGGACTATAGGATGAACAATGTCATTCCACTGCTTTCTGTCCTGGAACAGATGCTGCAAAATCTGTCTGGTCAGGGGACTGGAGACGTGGGGACTACATAACGGCCACATGACTCCGGTGGGGGCTGAACTGCAGGAGGAGAAGGATATTAGAGCACAAGCAATGTCTGGTTAAATTAGTGTTTTTTCTACCTAGGTGACAGGAGAGGAAGAGCAGGAGCAGCTGGAGGAGGTAGAGGAAGATGACAAGGCAGATGACCCAGACACACCATGTCAGTATACAGTGGAGATGGGGGCAGGGAGTCCCTTAAGTTTTTTTTTCTTTTTTTTTTTGGGGGGGGGGGTTCTGGAATCATCTGATGATGGTGTAAAAGGAGTGCGTTCTTTGATGCTGCTATAGTGGGATCCTGGTCATCAGCTCTGTTCTTTCCAGCTGGAGCTGACATTATCCTGTCAAGCTGCGTTGCCACTTCAGTTATTTGGTCAGTTTTGACACCGTAACTACCCAGATAAGTGAAGTGTGAAGAGTGGCGCCAGTCATCTGTGTGTCATACTAAAACACAGCATTGTTTCAATACCAAACCATGCTTCCTATGCATATGTGAGCATCGCACAATGTTCTACAACACGCTACAGGCTCTCTGCAGCCAGGAAATAGTTGTTTTTAACACGATTTGTCACAAATAAATTTGGAACGAAATGAATTTTTGGGGAAATTAATATTTTTGAGAAATTCGCTCATCTCTAGTAATAATATAACAAGTTATAGTGACCAGGATTTTGGAGAAGGGTCTGGATGCATTTCTAGATGTAATAATAGAACAAGTTCTAGTGACTGGGATTCTGGAGAAGGGTCTGGAGACATTTCTAGATGTAATAAGTTCTAGTAACCGGGATTCTGGAGAAGGGTCTGGATACATTTCTAGATATAATAATATACACGTTATAGTGACCTGGAATTTGGAGACGGGTCTGGGGTACATTTTTTAGATGTAATAATAGAACAAGTTTATAGTGACCAGGATTCTGGAGAAGGGGGTGGTTACATTTATAGATGTAATAATAAAAACAAGTTATAGTGACCAGGATTCTGGAGAAGGGTCTGATAAATTTTTTAGTGTAATAATAAACAAGTTATAGTGCCCCGGGATTCTGGAAAGGGTGGGATACTTTTTCAATGAATTAAAAAAGTTAAGTGCCGGGATTCTGGAAAGGGCCCCGGGGAAAAAAGGGTTTTGGGGGGGGGGGAAAAGGGGGGGTTGGGGGGGGGAAACATTTCAGATTTAAATAACAAGTTATAGTGCGGGATTCTGGAAAGGGGGTCTGATAATTTCTAGATTAAAAAAAGTTAAAATGCCCGGGTTTTCTGGAAAGGGTCTGGAAATTTTGGAAATGTTTGGCCGGATTGGGAAGGGTTTTGGGGAAATTTTTCTGATGTTTTTAATTCAAGTAAGACTGGGTTCTGGGATAAGGGTTTATACTTTCTAATCTAATAAGAAAATAGGGACGGAAAAGGGCTGCCTTTCAAATGTAATAATTAAAAGTTAATGGCCCTAGGATTGGAGAAGGGAGTTGCCATTTTTATTTGAGCGATGGGGCTCAAAAATAATAAGGGGTGGCAAAAACAAATGTTCCCAATGGGGACACTGAGGATAGGCTCTGTGCCGCCCTCCTCTTTCTGTATGAACGTCTATCAATAAATTCTGTGTTTTTTTCTTAAAGGAGAAAGCAGATTCCCTGGAGACCGAAAACTTCTGTGTTTTAACTCTATTTTTTTTTTCCTCAAGCACACTTTACTAATTAGAAAACCAAAGTATCCAAACCTATCACACTCCCTTCACTGCGCCAAACAAAAAAATTTCACCTCCCCCATCTCCACCACACAACAACCCAAAACCCTCTTTGAACCTTCCACTCCCTCCTAAGGGCCAAAGCTCAGGCTCCGTTTACTGACCCTTGGGAAGACCTGGCCCACTCACTTCAAAGACAAAATTGAAAATATCTGGCAAAACATCACATCACAAACCCCAAATAACCCAAACCCGTCCCTCCCCGCACTCCTCTAATCTACCGCAGCCCTTGACCCGAGACAGAGAAGAAGTCCCGCTCTCCTGTCTGGCCCCTCCCCCCCACCTGCTCTACTGACCGCATTCCTCCCCCCCTCGTCCATCATTTCCCAGCTGTCCTCTCCACCTTACTCTTTTTAACCCCTCTCTCCACGGGATCTTTTCCATCTTTTCCCTTTAAACACCCATCATAACCCCCTTTTCAAAAAAGCCCTCTCTGGACCCTCCCTTTTGATAACTACCGACCATCCTAACCTGCCCTTCATCTCTAAACCCTGGGAAAGCTTGGGCCCACTCTCCCCTAACCGCTATCCTCTGCTAACTCTCTTCTTGACCCGCTGCAATCGGTTTCCGCACCCCACACTCCACGAAAAACTGTTTAGTTAAATTCCAAATGACCTCCTAACAGAAAAAACTCAGGGTAACTACTCATTTTTTCTTCCTTGGATCTCTCTCAGCATTTGACACTGTATCACCCTTCTCCTCAGCATGCTCAGCACCTTTGGCCCCAGACACCGCTCTCGCTTGTTCTCGTCCTACCCCTCGACCGCTCCTTCAGTTCTCGTTTCTGGTTCAACCTCCTCTCCCTTCCTCTTCGTTTGGAGTTCCCAGGGTCATTCTAGGTCCTCCCCTTTTCATTTACACACCCCCCCATTGGCAAACCATCTAGTTTTTGGTTTCCAGTACCATCCATTTTGGATGACACCAATTATACCCTCCCCCTACATCACTCCAGCCTTGCTACAAAACACCATGACTGTCTGTCCGCTGTCTCTGACTCATTTCTCTCTCCATCTAAAAATAAACCTCACTAAGACGAACTTTTTGTCTTTCCCTCACTACTAACCAACCCCCCCCCCCTGCTATTCTGTTTCGTATGTGGGACCACCATTTCCCTAGGCAGCAGGGCCCCGTCTAGGGGTTTTTTTTGATTCTGACTACCTTCTCCCCAAACCAATCCTTCCCGCTCCGTCACCTCACCCCAAGAAATCTCCAAAATTCCTCCATTTCCACTGTGGAAACGACTCAAACTCTATTACTGCTCTTATTTCTTTCTCTCTTTTACTACTGCAACTCCTTGCTTATCGGTTCCCCCTCTGCAAACTCTCCCCTTCCAATTTCCTCCAAATGCAGCAGCCAGGCTTTTTTTTCTCTCCAGCCGCTTCGATCCTCTACCCGTTCATCACGCACTGGTTCCCACCAGTACAGATAAGTTTAAACTCACACTCTCACCCATAAACCTCCCCAGCGCTGC
>JAODAL010072224.1:0-15202 GCA_025379985.1 Phyllomedusa bahiana
CCAATTGAATGATGAGAGCCGTAGCGCGCGTCAAATAAATGGGGTTTAACAAAAAAAGGTTTTTTTTCCATTTTCATAATTTTTATTTGAATTTTTTTTAATTTTTCTTTTAGTCTCATTACAGTAAAAGTGTGTCCTCCGAAGGCTTGTAACAATGTACGCGCTCCAAAAATTTTTATAATTAAATTTTAACACCGATTTTTCACCCTTTCCCTTTTCATTAACTGGTAGAGCCAAGCCTTCACTGGGCCCCCAGTTGGCAGCCCAAAAAGTGGTGGAAAGGGGGAGGGTTGGAGGACACCCATACCGTCCACATGCCGTGAACCCCCAACTGCCCGCCATCAAGAACCCTCATAACGCCCCAGGGGCATAGCTATAGGGGGGCAGCGATAGCATCCTACTGGGGTCTCAGCCCGGGGGGGTCCTATAAGTCCTTCTGCCCATAAGAAGACACAAGTATTATAAATGGCACATGGTAAATGGGGGCTCCATTTCACTTTTTGCACTAGGCCCCACGAGCTTGAAGTTACGCCTCTACTGCCCGCCCCCATGATAACTCTCCATACTGTCTGCCACCATGATGACTTTCCAAAACTCCTGCCCCATAACTTTTCCAAAAGCCCATCCGATATAATAACTCTCCATACTTCCCATCCGCCAGATGACCCCCAACCCCCGCCCCCCCCCCATAGACTCCCATACTGCCAGCCCTTTCCCTGATACTCCCATACGCCCACCTTCCAGATGACTCTCCACAAACCGCCGCCCGCCATAGACTCAACAAACTCCCACCGCCAGATACCTCCATACTGCCCGCTCACCAGATACCCCATTTCTTCCCTCCGATATAATAACCTCCCATATCCCATCGCCATGAGACCTCCATACGCCCACCGCCCTGATGACCCTCCATACGCCCACCCACCAAGAAACCTCCATACTCCCCCTACATGAGTCTCTCCATACTGCCCGCCTGACATGATGACTCTCCAACTGCCACCTTCACATACTCTCCATACTGCCCACCGCCATGATGACTCTCCATACTGCCAGCTCACCATGATGATTCTCTCATGCCCGTCCGTCTTGATGACTCTCCATTCTGCCCCATCCATGATGACTCTTCATACTGCTCGCCCCATGTCTCTCCATACTGCCAGCCTTCCATGATGACTCTCCATACTGCCCACCTCCCATGATGACTCTCCATACTGCCCCCCGTCCGGGTGAAACCCCAACGTTGCCACAAATTGACTCTCTATAAATGTCCGCTCACTAGAAGACTCTCCATAATACCCACCCCCCCATGAACTCCCCATACTGGGCCCCCTCCCATATGACTCTCCATACGCCCACCCCATGAACTCTCCAACTGCCCACCCCCAGAGACTCTCCATATGCCCGCCTGCCAGATGACTCTCCATATGCGTCCCCATGATTCTCTCCCTACCCCCCCCTCCCAGATGGGCCTCCATATTCCCGCCTTCATATAACCTCCATAACCCCCCCCGACATGATGCCCCCTCCATAAAGCTGCCCCCAGAAATTTTTCTCCATACGCTCCCCCCCAAAGCTCTCCATACTGCCCACCTGCCCTGAGACCTCCATAATTCGCCCCCATGATTCTCCCATACTGTCCCCCTATCATGATACTCTCCATACTTCCCACCTTCATGATGACTCTCACTGCCCACCTAAACATGATGACTTTCCCCAAAATGCCCACCTACTGATTTCCTCCATACGCCCCGACTTTCCCAAAAACTCTCCAACGCCCGCCTTCCCCTGACCCCATACTGCCACCTTTCCCAAAGACTCTCCAAACGGGACCTTCCCCCGATGACTCTCCACTGGGCCCCCGCCATGATGACTCCCATTTCGCCCCCTCCAGATGTCCCCCTTCCCCCCCCCATGAAAGACCTCCTTCTGCCCCCCTAAACATGAGATCTTCATACGCCCACCTATCATATTACTCTCCATACTGCCAGCCCGCCATGATAAATCCCTACGCCCACCTGCCATGAGACTCCCAACGCCCACCCCCTGATACTCTCCAACTGCCACCTTTTTATGATGACTCTCCATATTGCCCGCTTGCCATGATGACTCTCCCCTATGCCCCCTTCCATGAGACTTCCCCTTACTCCCACCCGCCCTATGACTCTCCATACTCCCCCCCCATGATGTCCTCCATTGTCCCCCCCATTAACTCTCCTACTACCCGCTATTATGAACTCTCCATACTGCCCCCTAGCAATGTCTCTCCATCCCAGCCTTTTCCGATGACTCTCCATACTCCCCCCTGCCCGATTCTCTCCAACGCGCCCCCCATGATAAACCCAACGCCCGCCGCCCCTGATGACCTCCATACGCACCTTTCCCTATGACTCTCCCAAATGCCCGTCTCCATGATGACTCCCTACTGCCACCTCCAGATACTCTCCATACTGCCCGCCTTCCATGACTCTCCATACTGCCAGCCTTCCATGATGACTCTCCATACTGCCAGCCTTCCATGATGACTCTCCATTCTGCCCCCGTCCATGATGACTCTTCATACTGCTCGCCCCATGATGTCTCTCCATACTGCCCGCCTTCCATGAGACTCCCCTTCGCCCCCGTCCATGAGACTCCCTACGTTGCCACAATAAACTCTCTATACGTCCCTCACTAGATGATCTCCATACTCCCACCGCCATGATGACTCTCCCCACTGCCCGCCCCCATGATGACTCTCCCTACGCCCCCCCGCCAAGATGACTCCCCCAAACGCCCACCCCCATAGACTCCCATACGCCCTTCTGCCATGATACTCTCCATACTGCCCGTGCCCTGATGACTCTCCATACGCTGCCCCCAGATGTCTCTCCATACTGGGGCCCCCTGCCCGATGACTCTCCCCTACTGCTGGCCCCATGAGTCTCTCCATACTGCCCCCCCCCTGAACCTCCATAATCGCCCCCAAGATGCCTCCATCTTTTCCCCTATCAGATGACTCCCCCCTATTTCCCCCCATCATGAGACTCCCAACGCCCACCTATCATATGACTTTTTCCCTCCTGCCCACCTGCCATGATGACTCTCCATACTGCCAGCTTTCCATGATGACTCTCCATACTGCCCGCCCGACATGATGACTCTCCATACTGCTGCCCCCATGATGTCCCCAACTCCCCCGCCTGCCAGATTACTCTCCTAATGCGCCCCCATGATGTCCTCTAACGTCCACCTTTATGAGACTCCCATATTTCCCACCATCAGATGACTCTCCATACCCCCCTATCATGATGACTTTCCCCTACTGCCCACCCAGCAATTCTCTCCATAGCCACTTTCCATGATGACTCCCAACTGCCCCCTTCCTGACTCTCCATACTGCCAGCCTTCCAGATGACTCTCCATACTCCCCACCTCCGGAATAACCTCCATACTGCCAGCTCACCAGATATTTTCTCATCCCTCCGTCTTGATTTACTCTCCATTCTTTCCCCATCCATGATACTCTTTATACTGCCCGGGCCCCCTGTCTCCCATACTGCCCACCCATCCAGATACTCCCTATGCCCCCTACCATGAGCTCTCCATTCTGCCCCCGCCCCTGAGACTCCCATACTTTGCCCCATGTACCTCTATACGTCCGTCACAAAAGATACCTCCTAATACCCACCCCCATGATGACTCTCCCCTACTGCCCACCTCCCATGAGACTCTCCAACCCCCTGCCATGATGAAATCCCATACTGCCCGCTGCCATGATGACCCCAACTGCGCCCCAATGATGTCTCTCCATACTGCCCGCCTGCCATGTGACCCCAACTGCTGCCCCCTGAGTCCCCATACTGCCCCCCCTCCCATATGACTCTCCATATTTTTCCCGCCTTCATATAACCTCCAACGCCCCCCGACAGATACCTCCAACGCGCCCCCATGTGTCCTCCATACTCTGCCCCCAGATTCCCCATAACGGGCCCCCCTTCCATAGAAATTCCCCATAATGCTGCCCCCATGATGTCTCTCCATACTGTCCACCATCATATGACTCTCCTACTTCCCACCTTCAATGACTCTCATTCGCCCACCTATCAATGAAAAAAAACTTTCCAAAGCCCACCTACATATGTCTCTCCCCTGCCAACTTCCATGATGACCTCCTACTGCCCGCCCTTTCCCTACTCTCCATACTGCCACCTTCCATAACTCTCCATACTGCCCAGCCTTCCCTGAGACCTCCATTTTGCCCCCTCCATGAGACCTCCATTTTGCCCCCCCTCCATGAAGACTCCATTTTGCCCCCGTCCAAGATGACTCCCATTCTCCCACCACAGATGACCTTTATACTCCCACCAACAGATTTCTCCCATACTGCCAAAACCTGCCATATGACTTTTCCCTACGCCCCCACCCCCATGATACTCCCATACTGGGCCACCTTCCATGGACTCTCCATAGGGGCCCCTCCAGATACTCTCCATACGCCACCTCCCCAGACCTCCTTACTGCCCGCCTGCCATGACGACTCTCCATACTGCTGCCCCCATGATGTCTCTCCATACTGTCCGCCCCCATTATGACTCTCCATACTACCCCGCTCATATGTGCCTCCATACGGCCCACCTAGCAGATTTCTCCATACTGCCAAACCCTTCCATGATGACCTCCAAAATGCCCCCCGCCAGATGACTCTCCATACTGCCACCTTTCCCGATGACTCTCCATACGGGGCCCCTCCGCCATGATATTCCATACTGCCGCCATCCATGTGACCCCAATACTTGCCCACCTATCATATGACTTTCCATACTTTCCCACCAGCAGAGTCCTCCATACTGCGCCTTCCTGATACTCCCATACGCCCGCCTTCCATGACCCCATATGCCCCTTTCCCTGTGACTCCCCAATGCCCGCCCCTATGACCTCCAACTGCCAACCTTCCATGAAGACCTCCTTCTGCCCCCGTCCATGAAACTCTTCAAAAGCCGCCCCAGATTCCTCCATACTGCCCCCACCAGATGACTCCCCCTTTTCGCCCCCTCCATAGATCCCATACGTTCCAAATGACTCCATACTGTCCGCTCACTATGAGACTCTCCATACTACCCCCCGCCAGATGACTCTCCATACTGCCCGCCTCCCCTAAACTCTCCATCTGCCCACCGCCATGATACTCTCCAACTGCCCCCTCCCATGATACTCTCCATACTCCCGTCTGCCTTGTTTGACTCCCATACTGCGGCCCCAGATTTCCTCCATACGCCCATTTTCGTTTTTCCAAATTTTGCCGTTCTCTCAGGATTCTTTATCCAATAAATTTATTAATATCATTTTAAACAAACACAAAAGTGTAATTTGCAACTTTTTTTAAAAGACAAAAGTCTAAAGACACATATACAAAACCCCCACATATATCCGAGCCGGACCCGATCCAGACGAAGTCACAGACGCCGGTATCCCCGTCTCTCGGACCTCAGGGTTTTCTCAAGCATACGGGGCGACCCCCAACCTGGCGTTTAATTTGTCCACGTATTAAACCGTGTTAAAAGGACGTTTCGGGGGTCACCCCCCTTTCCGAGCGTGAAGTAAACCTGATGATCCCCTTTTAAATATTGTAACAATCAAAAACATACACAAAAAATTACACAAAAAACAAGTACATAACACTTTTTTAAAAAACAGATCATCATTTACAAATTTGCGCAGACTACACATCCTTTATTAATAACATTATTTTTGATTATTCTAATCATATTTTAACTTTTGAAATAAATAACAATTTTTAAACTAAATCAGCCCAACAGAAGTGAATCATGGGACTCATAACACCCGCATTGTCTTATAGTAAAATTTCCACTGGCATTCCTCATTACCCTCAGGTGAAGAGTTTGAAACCCGTGTATCCATAACCCTCGCGTAAAAATTTTAAATTTTTTTTGTCCGTTTACACCGAACCCCTAAATCACACACCATCTTAATGGGTCACCGGGGTGACCATTTCTTAAAAGTGCCTCTACGACCTCCATATATTTAGCTGGCCATTTACACTCCTACTTTGTTTTCGTTCCTTAGCAATAAACAATTGTGATTTATGCTCATTTAATCTGACCTATCTCTCGGTGTTTGGGCCAACATATCCCTTGCCACACGGCCTTTAAAAGGTAAATAACATTTTGGTGGTAAGCTAAAAAAGCCTCGTAACAAAACCCCCTTGGCCTGAAAAGGGGTAAAATATCGGACCTTTATTACGGATGGCAATTTTGGCATAAGGGCGGGTACGTACCCTTCCCTGCGATCCAAAAGTGTCTGTCGGACTTTTCTTTACATTCAAATCTGAACGGGAAATAAAATTACTACCGAATCGTTTTTACTCGTTGATAAACAAATTTAGGGGTACTACCACGAATAGATGGCCATATTTTAGGATCATTTTGGTAAGATTACCAGTATTTACTATAGTTTTGAGTGACCAAATTTAGAGTGGCAAATCTGTACATCAATGAGAAACCCTAATCTGTAATCCTTTGTTTCTGATCATTTTCTTCCACATGCTCTCTACGTGGGCCACTAGTCCATTTCATACTCGATCACTGAAATATTAATCTCGCTTATATCCCCGTTTCAACAAACTTGTCCACCATCTTAAGATTAGCGTTATGGAATATCAGCAATCTGTCGAACAGATGCGTCGCACCTCGCATAAATTAGGCCTTTAGGTGATAGCATATAGAATCTCCGGGCGTGCTGGCTCATACTGCCCGCTGTCATGATGACTCACCAAACTGCCCACCTATCAAGATAGAGCCTTTCCATACTGCCCCCAAGCAAGAAGTCCTCTCCATTCCACAGCCTTCCCATGATGACTCTCGCATACAGCCCTCGCCATCCATGAACTCCTCCCATACTGCCAGCCTTCCATGATGACTCTCCATACTGCCACCTTCAAGATTACTTCTCCAATCTCTTCTGTTCAGCCCCGTCCATGATTACTCTCCATTCCGACCCACCTTCCATGATGAACTCTCCATTCTGTGCCCCTCGTCCATGATGACTCCCAATCAGTTCTGCCCACACTAATCATGATGACTCTTCATAACTGCCCACCTATCAAAGAAGACTCTCCATACTGCAGCCTGCCATGATGACACTCCATACTGTCCAGCCTTCCAATGATGGACTCACCATAATGCCCCCTTGCCATGATGACTCTCCATACTGCCCAGCCTTCCATTGGATAAACACTACAAACAGCCAGCCTTCCATTATGACTCTACATACTTCCCTGCCTACATGATACTCTCCATACTGCCCACCATCATGAAGACTCCCATACTGCGAGCCTTCCATGATGACACTCCATACTGCCATACGTCCAAGATGGACTCATCCATTTCTATCCTGCCTGCCCCCCCCCAAAAAAAATGGGGAGTGGGAACAATGACTCTCCCATACAGCCCCGCCCCTGCCATGATGACTCTCCATACTGCCAGCCTTCCATGATGACTCTCCATTCTGCCCCCGTCCATAGATGACATCGCTAGTACTGTTTGCCACATGATGACTCTCCACTACTAATAACCCCACCGGCCAGAATAGTCTCTCCATACTGCCCACTCGACGCATTATGACACTCCATACTGGCCCTCCTCCATTATGATGACTCTCCATACTACCCGCTCATTATGATGACTCTCCATACTGCCCACCTAGCATGATGTCTCTCCATACTGCCAGCCTTCCATGATGACTCTCCATACTGCCAGCCTTCCATGATGACTCACCAATACCTGCCCCGCCCTTGCCATGGATGACTCTCCATACTGCCAGCCTTCCATGATGACTCTCCATACTGCCAGCCATCCATGATGACTCTCCATACTGCCCACCGCCATGATGACTCTCCATACTGCCAGCCTTCCATGATGACTCTACATACTTCCCACCTATCATGATGACTCTCCATACTGCCCACCTATCATGATGCTCTCCATACTGCCAGCCTTCCATGATGACTCTCCATACTGTGCCAGCTTCCATGAATACTCCTCCATTTTCTACCCGCGCTGCCATGATGACTCCTCCATACTCTGCCAGCCTTCCATGATGACTCTCCATTCTGCCCACCTGCCATGATTACTCTCAATAATGCCAGCCTTCCATGATGACTCTCCATTCTACCCGCCTGCCATGATGACTCTCCATAATGCCAGCCTACAATGATGACTCGCCATACTGCCCCCGTCCATGATGACTTCCTCGACTGTTTGCCCACAATGATGGCTTCTCATACTACCCACCGCCATGATTCTCTTCCATACTGCCCGACCGCCATCATGTCTCAACCATACTGGCCACCCGCCATGAAGGTCCTCTCCATACTGCCAGCCCTACAAGATTGACACTCCAAACTGCCCGCCTGCATGAAACTCTCCATCCTGCGCCCCATGATGCTCGCCATACTGTCACGCCCCACACCATGATGACTCTCCATACAGACCCGCCCCGCATGATGAACTCCCATAACTTCCCACCTGTCATGATGACACTCCATATTGCCCCGCGACACCATTATGAATCTCCATACAGCCAAGCCCTCCATGATGACTCTCTATACTGTCTCCGCGTGATACGATGACTTCCACACTGACCGTGATTCGTCCCATGATGACTTTACACATATATCATAGTGGGTTACACAATTCACTTTCCATCACATAATCTCGAAGGTTTTTTCCTGACAGATTTTTTCACATACTTTTTATTTGGTGTTTTTTTTATGTGTCCTGAAAGCTTTTAGTACAAAAGAAGATTTTATTAGTGTCATTGAGTCAAACCCCCAGCGTTTTCTCTAGGTACAATATTTTTTAAGCTTTTTTTTTCTCCTATAGACCTCTTCAGTAAAACCTGCAAAAAAATAACGGGGGCAAAAAAAAGTATCCAGAAAAAACTTCAAACAGAGGTTAGTTTTATACGTTCAATTAGAAAAAAATAATAAAACCAGGACCGTCCTTGAGGAGGCCCCCACCAGGCGTCCCTTCCTCCCGAGCACGCTGCAGGCTGCCTGCTATATCGTCACATCTTTATTTGCTGATGGCAACCGTAAACAGCAGCTTAACAACCTGCCAGGAGCTGAAGTGGACCTTGTCTTTTGCTCTATGTCGCTCCTGACTTTGCAGAAATTTACGGCAATTTCACGTCGAAATTTTAGTTCTGGCTAATTGCAAGCCGCTGTGTGCCCGGGATTGCTGGTGGTAATGGTCTACTATGTATACAGTAGGTTGCAAAAGTCTTCCTACCCCTTGAACTGTTCCTCATCTTTAAGTGTTACAGCCACAAACTTCAATGCATTTTGTTGAGTAGTTATTTAGTTGGAGATAAAGGAAATTGATACATTCTTTTTTCCAAATTTTTGCAAATTAATAAACTGAAAAGAGGGACGTCCATATGTGTTCAGCCCCATGTACTCTGATCCCCCTAAATAATATCCCGTGTGATCAGTTGTCTTTAGAAGTCAACTAATTAGTAAATAGAGAACATCTGTATGTAATTTATTGTTAGTATGACTATAGCTGTTTTGTGAACGTCTAAGAGTTTTGTGAGAGAAAATAAGTGAATAAACAGCATCATGAAAACCAAGGAACAACATCAGGCAGCTCAGGTAAAAGCTGTATTAACAACAACCTCACTCCAAATGGAATTTTTGTAATGCAATTTATTTCTTGTTATGTGAATATCCAAGCACCAGTCAAGTAAAATGCAAAAAAAAAAAAATGAAAAAAAAAAGAATTAACCCAGCAATACACTTTGCCACAACTTTATCCCTGAAATCAACATTAATGTATTGTAACTGGCACTCAAAAGTGAAATCACAAGCCATCGGTTCAAAAAACATGAAAACGAGTTGACATCCCATATGTGTTTTCAGCCTCTGTACTCTGATCCCCCTAAATAATATTCAGGTGACCAATTACTTTAAAATCACCTCAGTTAGTAATATGGAGAACATCTATTATGTAATTTTTTTCTCTAGAATAACTGCAGATGTTTTGTGGAGGATCTCAGAGATTATATTTGGGGTTTAAAGAAAATTATCGAACAAACAGCATCATGAAAACCAAGAAACACCCCAGGCAGCTCAGGGATAAAGTTAGTAGTACAACAAATCCAACAGCCATTCCAAAGAATTTTTGTAATGCAATTTAATTCATTTATGTGTGCTATCGCAAGCTCCATTATCAAGTAAATCATATTTAAAAAAAAAATAAATAAATAACCCTAGCACTACAACTTTGCCACAACTTTATCCCTAATCAATAATATGGATAGTATCGTCACTCAAAAGTGAATCACAAGACAATGGGTGCCAGTTGACTTGTGGGTTCAAAATCTGTAGTACAACAGTAGTAGTGCCTGTTTCAGACTCCACATCGCAGAAAGTACATCTACTTTTCCTCAGGTGGTGGAGGTCCTTAACGGCATCAAGAAAGTGAAATTTATGATTAAGTTTCCACTATGACCGAAACGTCATAAAACAAGTTACAAAAACCCCAGGCTCTGATCCCCCTAAATAAATTGAGTGAGTGGACCAATTGTGCCTATTAAAAAGTCCACCTCATTAGGTAATAGAAGAACATCTTAACACTCGTAGGAAAAACTGCCAGCTGTTTGTGAGGGAAGAGATCTCAGAGCTTTGAATGAGAAAAATAGTGAACAATAGCATCATGAAAACCAAGAATCAGCCCAGGCAGCTCCAAGGATAAAGTTGGTAAAATAAGAGCAACAAACCAACCGCACTCCAAAGAATTTTTTGTAATGCAATTTAAATTCATTTTATGTGAATTTAATTGATTTCAGGGAAAAAATTGTGGAAAACGTGGAATGTAGGGTTATTTTTTGTGTTGTTTTTAAAAAGCACCTATTTTTCTTTACACTTTACAATATTGCTACTTTGTGTTTGCACTATCACATAAATTATCATAAAGATACATTTACATAGCAGTCCTACATTTAAAAATGATAATACAGTTCATGTAGTATGAATACTTTTTGCAACCCCCAGTTAACCCTACCTATCAAACACAAGGAAGGCCTTTGGCCAGGATCCGGCCCACCCAATATTGAATGTGGCCCATAGGAACTAAGACAACAGTGAGCAGGGATGGAACTTTCTTTGGGAAGCTGCATTAGTTATATGGCTCATTAATTTTCCCAGACGTAGAGGTGCTGGGTCAGAAGGGTGTGGCGCCATCTTGGAATTCAGGAGCTCCATCTGCAACTCCACACTGCCCTGTATCAGCAACCTCAAGCTGAGGTGCACAGCACTGACAGGCCCTGACCTACCACCCTAGCTGCCCTCACAATGGTACCTGCAGGGCAACCGTAAAACCGATGTGGTCCTCAATGAAAATTATGTTTGAAACCCCAGCAGAGCTTAGAATCTGAAAGAATAGACCAACACAGGACTAAGAAAATTACAAATTGACACATAGACTCTTTTATATTTTAAATTTTCGATAGCAGCCGTTTACCATGCAGGCCACCAGACATATCATAATGGAGCCAAGCTGGACTCCCACAGAAATTGAACCATATCATGGTAATCAAGGACTTCTAATACGTTGTATGCATCTGTACAGCTAGGGTGCAGCATGCCTGTTAACAAGGAGATCAATTAGATCTGAAACTGCATAAGCGCCCCTTATTTATTGGTGAAATTTTTGCACAAAAAATTGTCTTTTTTAATGTTTTTTGGTTTTTTATTTATAATTTGAATGTGCTTGGATTTGCAACATTTGCATATTTGAATTGTGGATTCTCATGGCCGTGACCTACAGTTTCCTTGCACACAGAGATTACCTTCATAGGGTGTGAGGTCATTGTAATCAAAGGAGTTCTGTGGGGGTTGGCGCTGGTGTCTGTCATAACACAGATCCAGATTACACTGAAAGCGGGAAATGTTGAACCTTTGATGAAGTATACAAAATGACGTGTCCAATTATCTTAGACGGGCCGGGCTATGGTGGAAACGTTGATTATTTGTGTTTGGGTTAGTGTCGACAATACAGACGGCCATGCTGTCACTTTCTAGAATTCTAAGGTTTTCCTTAGTCTCCTAAGTGATTCCTGATCTATTTTTTCATGAACAAATTTCCAGTTTGCCCTTTGGATTCGTTTTCCCCTTGTAGGATTGAACGCTTCCTAGTCCTGACCACATTGCTGTGACCCCAACATCGAGAGAGAACACCACCTGCCTGACATTCCAGACAATGACCCTGACTTGACTAACTCCACATGTCCTGACCACATCTTTGACCCCAACTTTGATTGAACGCCGACCTGTCCGACCTCCTGTCTGTTACCCCTAGACTTTGATTTGCAGCCATCTGTCCTGACCTGCCTGCTCACCGACTTGACTACTCTCTAATCACCTTATCCTCCTGATACCTCACCTCAAGCCAGCCACCACATCTGGTGACCCTTGTCGGTGATAGCAACCTGGGAGTTTCCTTTGCAGAGGCGTCCAAGCCCCTTTGGGGGGGTTGAGGGGAAATGTCAAGGCTCCCTTAGACTCTGCTTAGGCAAGGCCTATGCAAAACTTGCAGTTGGCATAGAGGACAGTTTTCTCCATATACGGACACAACTACTTTCCATAAATAGCCAAAAATCTGGATGAATGATGAACTGAACTGTTTGGGTGGACTTCTAATTCTTCTTGTCTATAAGTTCAAAATCATCAATAGAATGGACTTTAAATTTGCATAGTTAGTGAAATTGATCCAGGGGATTTTTCTAGTATGAAGCCAACAGGGGTTATCTGCCAAATGAACGTTGGTTGGTTCCCAATCATTGATAAGTTGGTTCCCAATCATTGGCTTTTGGTTCCCAATCATTGATTAGTTTGGTTGCCAACCTTTGGGCTGGTTGGTTTCCCAATCATTTATTAGTTGGTTTCCAATAATTGGCTGGTTGGTTCCCAATCATTGGCTGGTTGGTTCTAAATCTTTTGGCGGGTTGGTTTCCCCATCATTTATTAGTTGGGTTTCCAAACCCAATTGGGCCGGTTGGTTCCCAATCATTGTTATTGGTTCCCAATCATTGGCTGATTGGTTCCCAGTCATTGGCTATTTGGTTCCCAACTATCGCTGTTTAGGTTCCCAATCATTTATTAGTTGGTTTCCAACAATTGGCGGGTTGGTTCCCAATCATTGGCTAGTTGGTTTCCAATCATTGGTTGGTTGGTTCCCAATCATTGGCTGGTTGGTTTCCCAATCTTTGGCTGGTTGGTTCTAAAACATTAATTAGTTTTGGTTCCCAATCATTGGCTAGTTGGTTCCCAATCATTTATTATTTTGGTTTCCAATCATTGGCTGGTTGGTTCCCCAACATTATTATTTGGGTTTCCAATCATTGGCTGGTTGTTCCCCCAATCATTTATGAGTTGGCTTCCAATCTTTGGGCTGTTGGTTCCCAATCATTGGCTGGTTGGTTTCCAATAATTGACTGGTTGGTTCTCAAACATTAATTAGTTGTTGGTTCCCAATCATTGGCTAGTTGGTTCCCAATCATTGCCCATTTAGTTCCCAATCATTTGCTGGTTGGTTCTCAATCATTTATTATTTGGTTCCCAATCATTGGCTGCTTGGTTGTCAATCATTGCCCAGTGTTAAACACCCTTCAACATTTAAAGATTATTTTGGGTAAAAATTATTGGTTGTTGGCACCACACTGGAAATTGGCGATGTGCAACCAACAATGAACACATGAACGAGTCCAAAATAATCGTCTGTGAGGCCACCCAAACCCCCATGGAGTCAAAAGATTCGCAGCAGAAAAATACCACTTGGTCTATCTAGTTTACACTTAAACTAAGTCTGGATAATGGAGTAATGTGAAGGCTCCTCTTATCAACTTGCTAGAAGTCAATCGATGCTCCTAATGAGCAATTATGTTCTTGTGTAAGATGAGCCTTAGTGCCAGGTCCACTTCATTCTAATAACCATCGGGGAGGGGGGGATCACAACGGTCAGACCCCCACCAATCTGAAATTTTTCACATTCCTTAAGCTAGCACTCAACATTAATCTCATAGGAATGAGTGGAGAATCTGACTTTCGATCCACATAGCAGACACTTTGCATTTAGGAGAGTCTGATGGCATGTACCCAAAAGGTGACCCAAGCGAAGGAAAATAATGGAGTATAAAACTCGTAAGTAAAGCTGTTGGAAATGGTAGGCCCTATGAATCAACTCCACTGGAGGGCCCCAAGAATCAACTCCACTGGTAGAGCCCCAAAATCAAGTCCATTGGTGGACCCCAAGAATCAATTCCACTGGTGGGCATCAAGAATCAACTACAATGCATGAGCCCCAAGAATCAGCCCCTCTGGTGGGCCACAAGAGTCAATTCCAGTGGTGAGCCCCAAAAATCAGATCCACTGGTGGTCCCCAAGACTCAACTACAGTGGGGGGGTCCAAGAATCAGATCCACGGTGGACCCCAACGATCAACTCCCCTGGGGAAGCCCAAGTACACCTCCACTGGTGGGCCCCAAGAATCATCTGCACTGCTCACTCTAGTCCCAGCACCAAATAATGAAGCAAGTAGTTTTCCCCAGGAGCTTAAAAGGTGTTCTTCATTTGGTTCAAAGGAGTTCTCCAGTACAGGGGAGCGCGTGGTTCTCCATTCTGTTCAAAGGGAGTTTCGGTACAGGGACACTGTGTTCTACATCTGTACTATTGAGTTTCCGGTACAGGGGAGTGGAATGTCCGGGTCTGGGTCAAAACACCCTTATAACAGAATGGACAACACAGCACTCCCCTATCCTGGGAACCCCATAGAACATAATGGAGAACAACAGCGCTCCCCTGTACTGGAACTCCCATAAGGAGAATGGAGAACACAGCGCTCCCCCTGTACTGGGAACCCCATAGAACAGAATGGAGAACAAGCGCTCCCCTGTACTGGGGAAATCCCCATAGAGGAGAATGAGAAGAACAGCGCTCCCCTGGAAAAGGGAACTCCCATAGAACAGAATGGAGAACACAGTACTCCCCTTTTCCTGGGAACTCCCATAGAGGAGAATGGAGAACACCAGCACTCCCCTGTACTGGAACACCCATAGAACAAATGGAGAACCAGCGCTCCCCGTATTGGAACTCCCCCTAAAGAATGGGGACACAGCGCCCCGTACCCCAAACCCCCAAAAAAAGGAG
>JAODAL010072225.1:0-15201 GCA_025379985.1 Phyllomedusa bahiana
AATCTTAAAAATTAGTGAACAGCCCAAAACGCTCAAACGAAAAAAATTTCCTTAATGTATTTCAAAAACTTCTATAATCCTAAAAACCCCCCAAAATCTAACAAAAAAAAACGGGGTTTTATATATTTTTTATATATATATTTTTATTTATAAGATTAAACATGTAAAATGTGTTAAAAGGCCCCCTATTAGGGCTTCCTCTAAAAAACGCATGAAAAAAATGCGGGTGGGGTCCCCCTATTGGGTTCCTAACGTAGGTCATTAGGTTACTTTCAAAACAGTTTTTTTCAAATAAAATGAGACCTCTAGGGGGGCCGTTTTTTAGTGCTTTTACACGTAAATTTTTTAATCCAATGCTTTTTTTTCGGATGGGGTTTTTTGGGATCAAAAAGCGCTTTCCAAAACGTACCCAAAAAAAGTAGTTGCATTTTAGGATCCTTTTTTTTGGGGGCTCCCAAAAAGCGCCCCCCCCTTGGGGCCTAGGGGGGTTTTTCCCCTTTTTGTAAAACGCAAGTAAAATTTTGTCTGTCAATTTTTAAAAAAACGGATCCAAAAATGCATAAAAGACGCAAGAAAAACCCAGCAGCGATCACTCTTTCTGAAAAAAAAGGGCGTGTTTTAATTAAAACAAACTGAACTTTGTTGATACGCGTTTTTTGGGTCCAAAAAAAAAGGGAAAAAAAAAAAATTAAAAAAAAGGGATCTGAAAAAACGTCATGTGAAAACCCAAACCCCCCGGGTCCGAACAAAACATAGAATGGGAGTGTAAATGTGGAGCCGTACAGCCAGAGAGCCGGGCCTGAGCACGGGAAGTCCTACGACAAGGAGATCCATTTTACATTTTTGTTTAAATGTTGGGTCTTCAATAAGGGTTCCCGGTTTTTTTCCCCCCTTTTAAAGGGATTCTTCATTTTAGCAAATGCCTTTTCTTTTAAAATGTGACCATGTTGAGGATTCCCCTGAAGATCCTCATCTTTTTGGGTTGTTTGGAAAGCGATTACAAAGTCTCCGAGTCTGGAGGACCTCTCCTGTCCTGCATTACAGACAGTCCCATTGAAGTGAATGTGTAATGCCTCATTTTTCCTGTAGTGGCCCCTGCAAGGGTAATTTTTAAACATACGGGGGACAGATTTCATCAAACTTTAAAAGCTATTTTTACGGGGGGATCTCGGGGAAGGTCCATTTTTGTGTTTAATCTATTGTCAAAAGACCCTGCTAACAAGTAAGGGTTGTCCAAAGCACACAATCCCTTTAGCCCTACAATCACACTCAATACAAACAAAAAAAAAAAAAACGTTTCTTTTCTTCGTCCAATTTTATGTTTTACTTTAAGGTAACAACTTCAGCTGTGACTTAATCACCACAATTAATTCTCTAACATTCCCTCAACATAGGTATTAACATCCATCGGGGCAGCCCCCGACAGAGGCATGACAACCCCGCCCGCCCCGGGGCCCCCCGGGCAACTGACAACCCCGCCCCCGGGGCCCCGCCCCGACCACCAACAAAACCCCCGCCCCCGGGGGCAAGCCCCCCCGACAGGGAGGGGCAACCCCGCCCCGGCCGGGCAGCCCCCGCAACATGACAAAAACCCCCCCCGGGGCCCCCCGCGGGTGGCCCCCCCCCGGGGCAACCCCCCAAAGGGGGACAACCCCGCCCGCCGCAGCAGCCCCCGACAGAGGCATGACAACCCCGCCCCCGGGCCCGCCGCAGCAGCCCCCGACATACCCATGACAACCCCGCCCGCCGCGGCAGCCCCCGACATACCCATGACAACCCCGCCCGCCGCGGCAGCCCCCGGGCATAGGCAAAGAACCCCCCACCCCCCTCAGCAGCCCCCGACTTTCCATGGAAAAACCCCCCCCCACCGGGAGCCCCCGACTTGGCATGCTCCCCCCCCCCCCTCAGCAGCCCCCCGCATAGGCATGGGTCCCCCCACCCCCCTCTGCCCCCGGGGGCAGCCCCCCGACATAGGGGGGTTTAAAAACCCCCCCCCCCCCTTGCCGGGAAAACAGTCCCTCGAATAGGGATGCCCCCCCCCCCCCTCTTTCCCCAAGCACCCCCGCATAGGCAAGACCCCCCCCTCCTCTGCCGGGAAACAGCCCCCGACATAGGGGGAAAGACCCCCCCTCCTCTGCCCGAAAACAGCCCCCCGACATAGGCAAGACCCCCCGCTCCTCTGCCAAGCACCCCCCCACTTTGGCAAGGGCCCCCCCCCTTTCCTTTTGCCAGAGCAAAAAGCCCCCCCCCATAGGCAAGACCCCCCCCCCCTTGCCAGAGCAGCCCCCCCCCACATAGGGGATGACCCCCCACCCCCTTCTGCCGGAGCAGCCCCCGACATAGGCGTGACCCCCCCTTTTTGCCGGGGGCAGCCCCCCGAAAAATGGCCCTGACCCCCCACCTGCTGGGGCAGCCCCCCCGACCCTAGGCTTTACCCCCCCTTTTTGGGCCCGGGAGCAGCCCCCCCCCCCACATAGGCTTTACCCCCCCCCTGGCCCCGGGGCAGCACCCCCCCCCCCCTTTGGCGTGGGCCCCCCCCTCTGCCGGGACCCCCCCCCCCGAAATAGGGGTGACCCCCCCTACTGCCGGGGGCAAACCCCCGAAAAAAAAAAAAAAAGAAAAAACAAACAAAAAAAAAAACAAAATGGATAAAAAAAAAAAAAAAAAGGGGTTGACCCCCCCCTTTTGCCGGGGCAGCCCCCCCAACCCTTGGCGGGGGACCCCCAAATTCTGGGCCGGGGCCCCCCGACATAGGCGTGACCCCCACCCTTTTGCCCGGGGCAGGGCCCCCACATAGGCGTGACCCCCCCTTCTGCCGGAGCAGCCCCCGACACAGGCATAACCCCCCCCCCTTCTGCCGGAGCAGCCCCCGACATAGGCGTGACCCCCCCTTCTGCCGGAGCAGCCCCCCGGGCTAGGCATGAACCCCCCCCCCTTTTGGGGAGCCCGCCCCCCCGCATAGGCAAAGAACCCCCCCCTGGCGGGGAGCCCCCACCCCAGGCATTGGGCCCCCGCCAGAGCCAAGGGGGGGGTTTTATGGAGGATTTTATTTAAATTAATGGAAAAAAATTTTCCCCCTTTTGGGAAACCCGCAAAGGTTGGGAGTTTCCCCAATTTCTGCAAATTGTGGGGTGAAGTACTTTAGTTTCTCCTTTGCATCCAAACAGGTGACCCCCATTCCCTTTAAAATTTGTAATTGGGGTTGGTCAAACCTTTCGGTTTCCCAAAAAGCGGGGCGCTTGGAAACTTGCGAGGTTTTTAAAAAAAAAAACGCCTTAAAAAAAAAATGGAAAAATGAGTCTCGGTTCATAAAGGGAGGGGAGGGGAATAAAAAAAAGGCTAAATTAAAAAATAATGTATAAAATTCCAAAAAATTTTTGGGGGTCCCGGGCAAAATTTAATTAAACTAATTTCAAAATGTTTACCCCCTCCGGGAAGGGGGGGAAAGGGGAGGGGAAAAAATAGCCCCCTTAAAAAAACGGGGGATTGGGGGGTTAACAAATAATTGGGGGCCCAAGGAAAACCTTTAAAGGGGGTTGTCCCCCCCATTTTCCCCCAAAGGGTTTCCTTTTTGGATGGGATGAATTTAAATAATGGCTTTTTTTCTGTCACTTCCCCGGCCCAAAATTCTTTTAATTACCTTTTTAGCTCCAAAGTATTTTAGGGTTTTTTGCTAATTAGATAATAAATCTCATGCGGGCAGGCCAAAGGGGAAACTTTTTGAGTTTAAAATAAACCAATTTGTAAATTTTCTTTCTTTTTTCTGAAAACAGAAAAACCAAAAAAGCTCTCACTGTCCCGGGGTTTTTGTGCTGGAAAAACCTGTGTGATGACAACACTCCCTTTCTATAAGAAAAGAACAAAACAGGTGGGGAGAAATACACGGTTTTGGGCACTTGGGGAAAACCCGAGAGAGCAAAAGAAAGGGGATAAAATTTACTTGTAGCTCCTTTAAACCCAAAAAAAAAAACAAAAAAAAAAAAAAAAAGAATTTCCGCCCAAAATTTTTTGGAAAAAATCTTTTTTAGTTTCCCCAACCCCTTTTTTGAAAGCGATCTCTGTAGCGGAAAAACCCTTTAAAGGGGTTGTCTCACTACAAGGATTGCTTTTTTATGTTAAAGATCTTGCAAAAATTAAGTCAATTTGCAATATGTGTCCATTAACAGTGTCCACCTATTCCTAGATATCCCTCTTGTATGGGCTGCATCAGCTCCTCAGTCGCTATAGCTACAGACCTGTTTAATCTCTCCTGATAGGCTGCCAGCACTGGTTGCTATAGCTACAGCCCTGGTTTTCTCTGCTATCTAGTGGAAGCCAGTAAACACACCCCTGAATTCAAAGTGAAACCAAGAAAACAGGACTAAGATGAGATGAATCAATGTAGCGAGACAACCCCTTTAATGGAAACACTTACCTAATTCTCTGCTTTATTTTTTCAAAATTTTCTAAGTTCTGCAGAACATTTCTTTCTGGCCATTCAGATGAATTCATATGTAATAATGCGCCAATATTAGACCCTTAAATAAAACAAAACGAAATTTAGACAACAGCAAATGCAAAAAAGATTTTTTTGGGGGGGAATATCCGCCACTGCCTCAAAAATTATTCTGGAAGCATGGCTGGATCCTGGACGTCCAACCCTCCGACTATTTCTGGAAAAACTTACTTCCCTATTATGTATAGATTGGGTCCATAACACACCAAGCAATCCAGGCTGCAGAAGATTTTAGATACTTGGGATTGTCTAATCGGAGTTCTCTCTTCCCATCTTAAACTCCGAATACATGAATACTTTAAATACACCCCCTTGGAATGCTCCATCGGAGATTAGTCATCTTACTTTTTTGGACTGGACTGTCTGCAGGCCTATTCTGTAACCTAGGAGGTTGTTGTATCAATCCCACTTTGTGTGTTTGCACTTCTGCTGTTCCTATATTTTTATGCCCCTGGATAACCTCACCTGTGTATCCAGCTGGAAACGCGTCGGGCTATCCTACTTGGGCTATCCTATTAAGGGTTACAGTTAGCCCTAGTCCAGTTCTGGTCTGGTTATTTATCCTGTGACAGGCTGGACATTTTCCTGGTCTTGGTTTGTTGTGGTATGAGCATGAGGATTTTTATCTAGGAGAGTGTAACAACAGGGCTAAATATGGTGAAATTGTGGGGCCGCCCCTTTCAGGGCGATTACTCCAGAAAGGGTTAGAGTAGTCCAATAATAGGGTTCAGCTAGTTATTTATAGCGCAACCTCACCTTTTTTTTCTGTTCTCCTTAAACCTGTTTAACACTTTTACTTTGTGAACCTGTTACCAACACATGGGACGAGTTTTCACCTAAAAGTTTATGAATTTAACTTTTATCCTCAGCAGTTTATTGATATCTATGTGGTCTTATCTGTGGTTCATATGGTGTTTGTTCTGAAAAATGTCTTTTTTTTGTTGCACATGTGATAAAGATAGGTATCAAGCCCTAAAACAGGTCATACCAAGACATTGCTATACAGAGAAATCTCAGCTCGCCCAGTCTGAGTCTTCAGCTCTCCATATGTAAATGGTGCACAGGACATAAAGTCACGTTGGCACTGGTAATGTAGAGGTAAAAAAAATTCATGTTTGTTTAAAAAAAATGTTTAAAAGAGCATAAAATACAGGACACGTTCAACCGACATAATTTGAAGGCTTATTTTGTGGCGCGTTTCATGCCGAAATACGCATCCAAATAAGCTTCAAACACTGTTCTAAACGCCTGTCATGGACGCCAATGTAAAATGCGCCATCATTCACATGACGCGTATCTTACAAGTGTATTTGGGGCGAGTATTTAGAGACTATTTTACTTGCATAATTTAAGTGCCATGACAATTCTTAAGGAGTAAAATCCCCACAGGAAACAAAGGGGATAGGATTTTTCTAAATACACTTAAAAAATAAGCCTCTAATCTGTTGTTTGAAGCTGATTTTTAAAAATAAATTTACTCTTCAAAATATGCCGTGTGGATATACCCCCAAGGGTATCTTTACACGGCGTACTGTGGCGTGTACCTGTGCGTGCTGCTATATGCCTGCTGTTGAGAGCATGCACTGGCCAGTGCGTACTCAACAGCGCTCTGGCTGGCTCCCATCCACTTTCCTATCTCTTTACGGGTACGTACTGTGCTCTGGGGAAAACTGCAGGTAATCATAGCATTTAAAGAGTTTACCGTATTTGCAGGATGTAATTGCGCTGCCATGTGAACATACCCTAAGGGTATGTTCACACGATGTACTACGGCGCGCACAGTACACGCCGCAGTACACGGTCGTTCAGGAGTTTGCACTGATACGCGCGTACTCCCGCGGCACAGGGGGGGCCGGCCCCATTGACAGTCATTACTCGCCACAAATAATTGATATGTCACTTATCTCCTCGCACATACAATACGATCGTATTATACGCCCGGGGAGAGGAGGCATAATCCACAGTTCTCTCTGAGATCTATGGATTACCGTAATTTTGGTGTGAATCTCGCCCGTATTAGAGCGCAAATACGACGCGAAATACGAGCCGAAATTATGCCGTGTGAACATACCCTAAGGCTCATTGTAAGGCTCATGTGTCTTGTATTTGATTTACTGCTCTTCTAAATGTTTTTTAGATGAAGATGAAGATTTTTTATGAAGATGCTATTCCCAAGCACTGGATTTATTGATTTATTATTAGGAGTGTGTTTTCCTACACAAATCAGGGTGGCGACTTTATACTCCTAAATGAATATTGGAGCACGGCCCCTATTCCTTTTGTTGTGCCTGTGCTGTACATTGTTCTATGCCAATTGACTGTGGAGCTGTGTGGGAGAGAGGAAGCCTGCTGCACCTTTATACAGTTTCTCCTACTGCCTTCAGTAGTGTTATGCCTGTTGCACAACCTAATAAGATGAGCTAAGACATCACCTCATATCTACACCCTTTTTATGAAGTGTCCAGCCAATGTTGCACTGTGCTCGTTTCTTCACCCCCGTACCTCACATGTATCACACTCAAGGCTACATCATTTTATGTGGCCCGCGAGTGCCTAGACAAAGTGAGCAGGAGGACCAGCACTCCTCTTTTTTCCAGAGGGCAGTGACAACACTTTCCTGAAGTGGCAGCACCAATGCTTGAAGTAGTCAAAAGGTGCCATCTTGATGTGGAAGCTCCAATGTGCACCGCCACACTGCTCTGTGCAACAACTCGCAGGTGGTGGCAAAGGTCTAAAAGTGCTACCCAAGCACCCTAGACAACCGTAAAGGAGAGACTTATGCTACGGGGTTTGGGAAAGAGCGGGCTAGCAAAACCTTTGGGCCCTTTTACTGACCACGTAGAGCACAGTGGTCCTCTATAGATTATACAATACGGTAGTAAATCAGCAAAAAAGGAATGTGTCCTGAATGTAAAGGTAATAGAAGAGATTTCATCCGTATTTTAAAGGGACGCTGTCACATTGACCATGGTAGCAGATCTGTTGGCAGTATGTTATAGAGTGGCAATAAAATATTTTTTTTTTCCCCGAGACCCCACAACATGGGAAAAAGGGGGTGTGGGGTTGGTAAAAAAAACTCCGATCTTATTTCCCTGACTCCCTCATACACGGGCATTCTAAGTGATAACTTTACTGTATTAAAAAGGTAACATCAGGCTTTTTATCACCTTAGGTTCAATAATCAAACCCATTTTGGAGAACAGAACTGACTAGCAAAAAAGGAACAATGTTTTGAACTTGTGACTTTCGACTCCATATCTTCCCCCTCCCTACGTTTTTACAGAGGGGTACCATCATTTTATAAAAGTCATCTTACAACCATACATAATGGACTTACAATTTTAGCATTGCTTAGTTCTGCAGATTTTTTTCTTAACTGCATTGTTACTGTTTTGCAGTAAAAAGAAATCAAAAATGTTTTAATTTTTATTATTTTCTTTGTATTTGGAAACCACCTTTTGGGTTTCGCTCTGCCCAATCCTTTGGGGTCTGAATCAGATTTAAACAGGTCTTGACCAAAACTGATCCAGGTCTCTTCTAACATTCCCAATGTTGGTGCAGACTGGACTTGGTACAAATACAGCTTTTTCCTCACCTCTCCCCACAATATTGGATTGGTTGAGGGCGGGGGACTGTGGGGGGCCAATACAGAACCAAAATCATTGAACATTCCTTCTCCAACCTTGATATGCTTCGGGTCGTTGCCCCCTGCTGGAATTTCCCCATCCATTAGCCCTTTTTTCCCCTTGTTCTTGTTCTGAAAAATAGTACACCTCCACAATCCGCAAATGTCCAAATTTTGCAAAAAAATGCAGTTTTTTCCGTTACGCCCACTATGAAGTCCCACCATTAGGATCCCTTCTTTAGACTCCCTATTAGTTAAAAACACGCATTCGGCTGTATAACCCCAAAAGATCTTTACTTATCTTTTTTAAAAATGGGGCATATAAAACAAGTTCATGACGAACACCTTAGGCAATTAAAAACCTTTTTTACTGGCAGCAATTAGCTTAGTTTTTTCCTTTTGAAAAATAGTAATAGACCCTAGTAGACTTAGAAGGGCCCATCGTAATGGAGTCAGCCCGTGCCGAAAACCCGGCAAGTCTTCTAAGTCTACTATGGGACTTTTACATTTTTCAAAAGGGAGAAAACAAAACAGAATCTGCCACTACATATGTGTTTAATTCCCAAAGGGTGTTCGTCCTGAACTATGTTTTAGATGCACCATTTAAAAAGAGAAGTAAAGATAAATTTGGTCTATACAGCCGAATGCGGCCTTACATGACCCCCACATTGATCTCTTATTTCCAGCTAGAGAACGGCCTCTCTACACTAATTGGTTTGGGGGGGAAAGCGGTGACCACGGGGGCAACACCCTCAAAAAATTCGGATAAAGAATTGCCTCAGCCACAGTCAGTTTTATAAACTTTTTACTTTTTGAAAGCAGGTGAAAAAATTTTCGAAATACAGCATCAATCGTTTGCCAGGGGACGGAATTTTTTTCTCCTAGGGGCAACGCTTTGCCTGCTCCGTGTCACCAATTACACTCCTAAATGATAGGCTGAAATTTGGGAGCAGCAGCCGGGCCGGGCCCCAAATTTTCCTCTTGTCTTGGGCACCGCATTAAACTGTACCAAACTATATTTTGGGGAGCCGAGTGGGCTGGGGGTTTGGGTTGTATAAAGGGGTTGTTGGGCATACTGTCCCGCACCATCTGACGTGGAGAGATGCTAGTGCATTCTGGTTGCCAAGGCTGGTGCCCAGCAAGTTCTGTGCTTGGTCCTTATTGAGACCTGTGCACAATACTCTCAGCTGTTGCCCCATCCAGCAGCAGGGTGTGGGCTTTTTATGGCAGCTGGAAGGAACAGAGATGACAGGTCCAAAAAAATTTCAATAGACTTGCACTGGGTTCACTCTTTATTTCCTTATATGAATTATACTGCAAATGGCCAAGGATTTACAATACAATTTGCTCTCAAAAGTCAATGCCAGCATAGCTATTACAATAGTTTTTTTTTTTTTTTTTTAAAAAAAATTTAACCCGTAAAATTTAACAGCAAATACCTGCTCCATGGCAATTTGCAGCAAAACATACATATTGTTCCTTAACCTGCAGGGCTTGAACTCAGGTCTAGGATTGCAGCCACTGCCAATGATTGTATTACCCAGCCTGTAATATGAAAATAACAGCCACACAAATATGGAGGCAAACAGCAGCTTTACCAGAAAAACCTCGCACTATTTAAGTGTTTTCTCACCAAAAATGTTTAGCTTTAAATATGTAGGTAAAAGATAAAGATTATTAACAAATACATTGCTGTTCTGATTTTACTTCCTTTGAGCATAAGAGCAGTTCTCATCTCCTGCTTGTTTACAGGTTTCCTTGGTTACCGCCCACCTCTCTTTACTCTAGAAGTGGCTTGGTGGCGATATCACTTCTTATTAGCACCACATGAGCTTGTTTATCTATTTTACTGAAAAAATGTAAACCTTTAGTTCTCTGCAGCCATGTGCCCTGTTGTTAAAACCTCCCTCTCCCCTTCCTCGCATCACCAATGTCCCTGTAACAGACTCCGCTGGAAATAGCATAGCTCAAGTGTCAGTCACTGCTGTAGAACCGCCCAAAGGTGGAGCAGGAAGTGGGAGTCTGAAGCTGGCTGTGAAGAACTGGCTCTGTGAGACAGCATGGTGAGCACAACCCTTTAACAATATAAGGCTATGTCTACACTGCATCAGACAAAAAACGGCCCAAAAGCGGCTGTTTTTTTATCAGATGCAGGACCGCGGTTTTTGTCCCGCTTAGTGACAAAAGCCGCGGTGGCTTCTCGTTTTCCTGACGTCCCCCGTACAATTGTATTGTATGGGAAGACGGCAAGAAGACGAGAAGTGGCGGCGTATTATACAACATGTTGTATAATACGCCGCTGCCGAAAAGACGGGCAGAGAAATGACGAGCTGTGTAGACAGCAGCTCGTCTTCTCTATTGCTGTCTATGGGGCCGCACTAACGATCGTATCTGCAGCGCTTTTAAAGAACGAAAAACGCCGGAGATACGATCGTTTTCTTATGCAGTGTGGACATAGCCTTAGGCTGCTGGTCTGCTTTCAATTCATTGTAAACCAGCCTAGCTCATGTTCCATGATTGTAAAATCATCACAAGCAACTTTACCCCCTTCTTTGGATGGGAACAATCATTTTATTACCCCAATTAAAAATATGTAAAACAAATCAAATACGCCAGCTACAATTAATCCAACACAATCAGATATCAACTCCACAGAGGAGCCAGATATTTGGTATATGGCACTTACCTGTAGGGGGAGCTCTGTGTAGACTTGGCTCACAATCCTGGTTGAAGACGACTGTGCTGCTCAATTTGCTCTCAAAATTTTTTAGCACACTCTCCCGGGTAAGCTTTAACAAGTGTCTTATGGAGTTAACATGTACAGGTGCCGACTGCAGCCCAGCTTCTTGTCTTTCTTGAAATACAAAGGAAAAACAACAAAAAAACACTTCAATATAATTTCTAAATTTTTCAATGTTTAACCATAAACACAAACATACAAATACATATAATTTATTATATATATTATATATATAATATATATATATAATTTATATATATTATAAATATATATATATTATCACACACACACCAACCCACTCAGAGCTCAGCTTCCTTTTCCTATACTGCACTGAAAAAAAACCAAATCTGAGCTCTGATTGGTTGCAATGGGCAATAAAGACCGTTTTACCGTTAAAGGGAACCTGTCACATAGTTTTTGCCCCCCTTGCTGAGGGCAGCACAAGCTAGTGTCAGACCTGCTGTTTCCAGTGCTGTGTCCCTTATTCCGTAAGATGCTGGAGTTTGAGCATTTATTGCTCAAATCTGCAGTTTTCAGCCAGAACAGAGTCAAAGAGTCAAGTTTCCCCCCCCCCCCAAACCTGAGACTAGCCCCGCCCACCTCAACTGACTAATCTATTACTTTGAATAGGTAGAAACATGTGAATAACTACCAGGTGGGTGCGGCTAGCCATTGGTGGGTGGGGCCTAACAAATGCTCATGAATACGATTTAAAACTACAGGATCTTACAGAATAAAGGACACAGCGCTGGAAACAGCATGTCTGTCAATAGCTTGTGGTGTCCTCAGCAAGGGGGGGCATAATCTATGTGACAGGTTCTCTTTAAAAGGGTTTTGACACAATCTCATTTCATACCTCCTGCGTCCAGCTCTTCAGCTGTATGCGCTCAGAAGGAGGTGTGGGTGATTTGTTTAAATTGCATATCATGTGACCCAGCAGGATGTCATCACCATGCCTTTGCTCTCTCTAGTGAAAGAAAGGTCTGTTTATGTAAAGACCTGTGAGAAGCTACACTATAGCTCAGAGGTAAAACTTTTACCTCCAGGCACAAGGGTCCTCGGTTCCAATCCCTGCAGGAACCAAATATGTGGATTTTATTTCTCTTTATCAATGCACAGACCTCAATGAGGTTTCTTTTTTTTATTTATTTGCATTGTTTGACTAATTACTAAGTAATACAGAGGATGGGAGTAGAGTGACAGCACCCGGGGTTTGAACACTCAGTAGCTGCTTGAGAGGAGAGGTGATGTCTGAGCATGTGCAACCAGGAGTGAGGAGCTCTCAGCCCTGGTCGTATCCCCTGGAGACGAGCTGTAAACAATGGATCACTAAAGGAGCAGCTAAGACAAAAACGGTCAAGAATTTTTAATAATGATGAATGGTGAAAATGTTTATTATTTCATTAACAAACTTCCCACGTCAATTTTACTTCGTGGCAAAACCCCTTTAAGAGAGCTTTGATAAATGAGGCCAATAGTAAATAAGAATCACATACAGTCACTGCACAAAAAGTATGCAAGTCAGGAAATTCCCTGGACTTTATTTGGAAACCGCCTTGTACACAATATTGGCGCACTTGACTCTGTGAATCTCTCCCAATGCATTGGTGTGTTCATACAGTACTTACTGAGATACTCATTGACTGCTAAGGCCTGAGCTCGAGCCAAACATTTTTCTCTCTGCACAAGGTAATCACCATGGAAATGTGGAAGGGTCATCAATGCATTCAAATCTGAGAGAAGAAAAAAGAAAAAGACAAATCGTAGTTAGTTCTGCCACTTTGACGGCGTAATCTATGATGATAAAGCTCCTCTGTGTCAGATAGGTGAGGGACATGCACTTCTCTCCAGAACTCATCTCCGAAAAATTCCATTCTGAATGGTGTAATGCCCGAGGCAGCGTGGCTCCTGTCCATTCATTTCAATGGCAGATGGGATGCGGCTGAAAAACACCGCTCCACATGATTTTCCCACAGCGTATTTGTGGGACATACTCCGGCACATAACTGCACCAAAACACTCCCCACAAATAAGGTAAAGTTATAGCACTCGTTAAGTGCAAGTTAAAACTAGCACATTTCCCAGAACTTAAAGTTACAGGTCACTTCTTTCGGGCGTTCATGCGCCTGGAAATACTAAACTGAATAGGAGGCAGGGCCATGGCACTGTTCAAAGTACGCGCTGTACTCAGAACTCCCATTAAAATGAATGGAAAGCAACGACAAGCGCAGCCTCTTCTCCATTCTGCAACAAGAGTCCCAAAGGTCGGTTCTTTAGAAAGGTGCAGGTCCGACCTTTGGGACTTGCACCCATCAGACATTGATTATGTGATTTTCTTTATCAATTCCATGTAGTTTTCACGATCACTGCTTGATGTCATTTCATAGGAACCCTACATTGTTTAATTCTACTGAATATTAATCTGTCCTGGTCAAAGAAAGGGCACACGAGACAAGAGCAACTGTGTGCCCATAGCATGACCATGACAGATGTTAAAGAGGTATTCTCGTTTCATCACTTGGCAGCCGTTTATACTGGTTGCTAAACAGAGCTTATGAAATGGAGGAGCGTGTTTATCCTCCTAGCAGGGCGTATCTTCTCTCTCTCTGCAGACACACCCCAAAGTGTGCACGTGAGAATTCATTCTGTGTGAGCAGGGGGAAGGGAAAGGTTCTCAGCTGTCATTGGAAGTGAAAAGCTGCAACTCAATAGTGTATATCTAAATTTTTCGCTCTCTCTACATACTTTGTAACATTCAGGACTCTGGGAAAGATGGGAGATTTTTTTTTCTCTGTCTCACACACAGTGATCTATCCTGCAGATTATTACACTCAGACCTCTGCAGAAAAAAACTATACGCTTTATCTGTTTGTGTTTACATGGGACTGCACATGATCTCTCTCAGCTGCAGGACCTCTGATTGCCATCAGTGACAAAACCGGCATGAATACGTCTCAACTACCACTAATTGCTGTCAGTGACAAACCCCGCACACATACGTGTGTCTCTCTCTCTCTCTCTCCCTCCCACCATCTCCCTCGGACGCGCATTCCCAATTACGACCGTGGGTGGGACCTGGCTGTAACCCGACTGGAGCTCTCACTTCGTTCCCAAGCACTAAACAAACAGCCCGTTCTCCTAAACCATAGCACTTTGCTTATGGTAACCAAGGACAGACATACTTTTTGGTCCCCTCCCTTTCAACTATGATCTTCGTAGCGAGAAAACCCCTTTAAGCCTTTGGGAGTAAAACAAGGAAGGTTCAGCCACCGATCCTGTAGAACTTAAATGGAGCAGAAGAACACATTCAACCCTTACTCCAGTCAAACTGTGCAATCGCAGTGAGGAAGAACTTAGGACTTTAAACCCTCATTTTAGGTATCAGTGAAGGTCCCCATGGCAGGACCCTTAAAGATCAGACAATTTCCACCTATTCTAGGGATAGACGATTAAAGCAACCACTTTAATCGTCTATCCCTAGAATAGGTGGAAATTGTGGAAAGAAAAAAAGGATGCTTATGTTCCCAAGGTCCTAATAAAAAAAAAACAAAAAAACAAACATTATACTCGCCTTCCTACAGCCCATGTTTCCAGTACTGGCCCTCCCTGTTCTGTTTTCATTCTTCTACTTCCGAATACATCATTATTCAGAACGGTTTACATCTGAACGGTGATGCAAATAGGTGGCATGTCACGGCTGCAACAGTGATGTGCCCGTTCTTCAGTAGAAGAATGAAAATAGGTCCAGGGAGATGCAGCGCTCGAGCCATGGACCACTCTTATTGGAAGCATGCCCACAAGCATAATTTTTTTTCTTTTCTTTTTAGGAACTGGGCAACCCATTTGTGTCCATTGTGGGAAAACCCATTTAAAAAGAGGTTGTCCCAGTACGCTGTTTCAAAGAGCCAAAAGCAGCTTCAGATCCATGCATCCTGTCTCTTCCTGGTCAGGATGTGGGTGGTTCTATAGCAGCAATTCGCATATCAGCTCCATATTCACATTACTTCGACAAGAGAGAAGGAAATCTTATATAAAATGCAAAGAGCTTCAGAGGCCAAGGTAAACAAAAGTAGCTGGTCACCCTCGTTTGTTCTCAAGCTGCCTGCAGCCCTTTGGTGAGGTCACTCCCTGCTCTCAGATAAGATAAAGAACAGAGAGCGAAGACAAGAGCAGGCTGGTAACCTAAGAAAGGTTTGTGCACTCAGGGCCACATGTATGAAAAGTGTTCAGGTCTTAGCCCCGGTTCACACGGCTTATTCCCGACGGATTTGTGAGCCGTATTGAGCTCACAAATCTGCCGTGAATAAGGGGCGGGCCGGGGGCGCCGCCCGGCCCAATGCT
>JAODAL010072226.1:0-15200 GCA_025379985.1 Phyllomedusa bahiana
GGGGGAAAAGGGAACAGTAAAATAGGCCGGTAGTTGGACAAAGAGGAGAGGTCAAGAGATGTTTTTTTTAAGGATGGGTGTGATGGTAGCATGTTTAAGGGAGGAAGGGAAGATGCCAGAGATTAGCGATAGTTTGAAAAGGTGGGTGAGTGCTGGCATGATAGCAGCACTAAGGGGATAAGGTGGGATGGCAGTGGGTCAAGATTACAGGTAGTGAGGTTGGATCTGGACAGTAGAGAGGAAAGGTTATTGTGAGTAACAGTGGGGAAGCAGGTTAAGGGGGAATAGCATTGTACAGATATAGAGGTGGGTGCTGGGACTGTAGGTGAAGCTTTTCCTGATGAGGTTGATTTTGTGTAGTAAGTGAATGGCAAAGTCATCTGCTGAAAGGAGAGATGGGGGAGAAGGTGCTGGTGGACAGAGGAGAGAGTTGAAGGTGTTGTGAGACAGAGAGGATATCAGTGTGGTGAAGTAATCCTGTTTGGCTAAGGTGAATGCAGATTTAAATGTGTGGATTGATTATTTGTATGAGGCGAAGTCATCGGTGGAGTGGGTTTTCGTCCAGAGGTGTTCAGTAATTCTGGAAGCTCGTCTCAGCTGTTTGGTGGAGTCTGTTGATTTTGGTGGGTGTCTGTTGATTTTGTGGCTTCTATTGTGTGTGAGAGAAGCGACTGAGTCAAGCTTGGTGATGATTGTGTGGTTGTAGAAAGCGGTGGCTACGTCTGGGTCATTAAGTGAGGATATGGTAGAAAGAGGTGCAAGAAAGTCAGAGAGAGTGCGAGGGTTAAGGTTTTGTAGGTTTCTGTGGGGGTGTGCTATATGTGAGACAGGAGGGGTAGGTGGAGTGGAAATGGTGGAGAAGGTAAGCAGATTGTGGTCAGATATGGGGGGGGGAGAGTTTTAGAAGTCAGATAGGGGCAGAGGCGGGTGAAGATGAGGTCCAGTGTGTGTCTATCTTTGTGAGTGGCTCCAGAGGTCCACTGTGAGAGGTCGAAGGAAGAGCATAGTGAAAGGAGTTTGTTGGAAGCAGAGTGAAGTGTGTCGATTGGGATGTTGAAATCTCCCATGATAATAGTGGGGATTTCAGTGGAGAGAAAGTGGACAAGCCAGGAAGCAAAGTGGTCAAGGAAGGCAGTGTCAGTAGACAACAGACACTTGGAGGTTGGAGGGAGCATAGATGTGAACAGAGTACACCTCAAAGAAGGAGAGTGTGAGGGAAGGCAGAGGTGGAGTGGGGACAAAGGAAGAGGTATCAGACATGAGGAGGCCGACATCTCTGCCATGCTTGTTACCAGGGCGAGGGGTATGGGTAAGCTGGAGGTTGCCAAAAGAGAATGCGGCAGGGGAGACTGTGTCAGAAGGTGTAAGCCAGGTTCCCTTCAAACCAAGGAGGAGTAAATTACATGAGATGAATAAGTCATGTATGTAGGAGAGATTATTACATACAGATTGTGCATTCCAGAGAGCTACAGGGAGAGAGATGGGGGAAGCAGGCGTCAAGGGGATGTGCTTTAGGTGGAAGGGGTTAACGGAGTTTGTAGTGGTGAATCTGTTAGGAAAGGCAGAGACAATAGTGGGAATGTGCTGACAGGTCCCCAGAAGCCAGTAGGAACAGAGAGAGGGTGAGCAGTTGGGAGTAGGATAGACTGTAATTTGGCTGGGTCTGTTTGGTGCGGAATGCATTAACAGTGGGGAAGAGGTTGGTGGCAGCAGACAGGTGAGAGGGTAGAATGCATGGAGAGATGTAAAGCTCATTGTCCAGCGAAGGTGTTTGGGGATAAGCAATTAGTATCAGGAAAATGGAGGCTGAGATAATGGAGGAAAGGAAAAGCATAGTGTGAGTTAGGATAGCAATCTATTAGTGGAAAAGAATATGAGTAGCTGTTACCTTTGCAATGCTTGTTCAATCCTGGTTTAATTCTGGTTTTAATTCATCCACACTTTGAACGGCCACACTTTGAACAAGGCCACAGGCGACCATAGGTGAATATATACTAAGTAACTTCCTAATCAGTCAATCAGACAAGAAATGGGAGGGATCAAGTCAGCTAATTAGCAAAGTGGGGGAGAATAGGAAACAAGATTACAAGATAATCTACACTGGCTCCATTTACACAGCAGGGAATGAGGGTAGAGGAGATGGCATTGTGATAAATTATAACTATACTAGAGATACACATCAAAGGAAAAGACAGCGATGGCATGATGAGGGTTGTAGTTCAGATGCAGATACATACACAGCATTGAACACACAGTGATGACAGTATGAGAGTTGTGGTTCAAACGCAGATACATACACAGCATTTAACACACACAACAATAACAGGATGAGAGTTGTAGTTCAGATGCAGATACATACACAGCATTGAACACAGACCGCAATGGAAGGATGAGGGTTGTAGTTCAGATGCAGATGCATCACTTAGAATGACCACACTCTGAACAAGGCCACAGGTGATCAGTATGGGTGAATATATGGGTACGTCAAATGTCAGTAAGGGGTTAAAAAAATTAAATTAAAAAAATGTGTAAAGCTGAAGATTTTGAATTTTAATTTGTTTTCACTTAGTCCTTTCAGCAGTATGAAATGGGGTTAATCTCCGCCCTGCAACCTGAAGGGCAGATGGAAGTTTTAATGAGGAGGAGGAATACACATAAAAGGCCCCAAACTCCCTCTTTGTGTTAGTTTTTGTAGTTCAGACAATCTAAAATAAAGGACTTAGGGAAAACAGATTGAAATGTAAAAATTTTCAGCTTCTCTTGCGCCCTTTCCAGAAGCACAGAACTTGGAATTGACCTCTGGACGTGTCTTCTGAAGACCTTTGAGATATACTGCAGTACAGTATAAAGGTATTAGGAGACAATCAAGAGACTGCAGAGCACATCTGATCTATAACAACTAGCACTCTCTTGGCTGTAGAAGTTCGAAGAGCCCTTGTACTATGGGCTCGAAGTAAGAAAAGTACGTCCAAAGCTTTAGATCTGTAAGAATAGGCTATAATATTTCTGGACTTGAAAGCTTTTAGTCCCTTATTTGCACCAGCAAAGAAGATAGGCGAGTCTTTCTCTTTTCTGAAAGGGACATGTCCTTTCCTTTGGCATCTCAATGAGTCGAGTTGGTTTAGATCCTCTTGTGGAGTAGACGACTCTTCAAAAGCTGGAAGGTTAATGCTCTGGTTGATGTTAGCCTGCAAAGGAACTTTAGAACTGCAGTTTGGGAGAAAATGAAGGATCACCTTATCTTGCAGGAATACAATGTAGGGATCAGTTAATCCTAAGCCTACAGCTCTCCAATGTGCTCAGCAGAGGTTATGGCCAAGAGGAAAGCCATCTTCCAGGAATGAAAGGAAGATTCCTCCAAGTGCTCACAAGGATGCACAAAGAGTTTAGTTAGAGCCAAGTATAGATCCTACGCTGACACTGGGTGCATGATCCTAGGTCTCAGCCTGGATGTTGCTTTGAAGAACCTCTTTGTTAAGGGGTGGATTCCAAAGTGCACTCCAAAGGAGGCAGTTAAGGCCACTTCTTGTACCCTCAGCGTTGAAGGGCTCATGCCTTTGTCAAACCCTTTTTGAAGAAATTCAAGAAGGGTTTCGGTAGAAGGAGGAGTTTGATAATATCCTTTAGAAGAGCACCAGGGCAAGAATATAGTTTTAAATCTTGCATACAATCTGTTAGTTGCAGATCCTCTGGAATGACTAAAGGTCTCTATTAGTCTATCCAAAAGATCTTGAGACCTCTACCTCACTGAGTAAACCTCTTCCTCACTGAGCTGTGGGATTAGCACACTAGGATACGCGGTCACACCTATTTGTGCAGGGGAATCATCATTCAGGTGTATTTGTGACTGTGTGGTTACACCATTTTATGCCTGAAAAAGATCCAGATTCCAAACCTAGGACTGTTAATAGGGTCCAAACAGATTTCATGCTGTAAATTTGAGACTCTTCAGGTTGGGCACTTCTGACAGCCCTGTGACACCTGGTTGTGCCTTGTTGGGAGAATCCAGTAATTCCCTTGACTCATCCTCATTCTCAAGATCTGCTTAATCCAGAGCTGCTGTCATAGGTGCTCCTGCAGTTCTTACTTTGAGTCGCAGGTGCAACAGTGTCCCCAATGTATTTTCAAGTTGTACCATGACCCGGCCTTGTGAAATTTAAAGGGCCAGCGCCCTGGTAGTTGGATAGCTTCTGGGCGCTGGTCCTATCTTACCCAACCTGCCTCTGACTTCCCCACCAAATCCTTAGTGCCCTAGCCTATGTGAGAAAGTGTTCTAAAAGTTGTTCCTGTCATTTCCGTGTACCTGTTCCAGTTGCCTCCATCCATTAACCATGAACCTTTGCCACCTGTCCTGACCTTCCTGCCTGTCCCCGACTACGAGTTTGCTTCACGATTTTGCACCATGCTACACCTCGGCTGCCACCACAAGCAAGTTGCATCAGGGGTAGCGACCTGGTAGTGTTCCACTGCAGCAAGTCCAACCTGCCTTGCGGCGGGCTCTAGTGAAAACCGGACCTACTTAGATTCCGTCCTCTTGTGTGACTTATACCACCACTTTCGGTGGTCCAGTGGATTTACACCTCTGGTCTGCCATTACGGTAGACTACGGTTACAGTTGGATTTGGCCATGGATCCCTCCAAGATGCCTTTACCGAGTGTCGCTGACCTCACCACCGTCGTGACTCAGCAGTACCAACATATAACGCAACAGGCACAGCAACTGAATCAACTGTCTGCCATGATGCAGCAGTTCCCCTGGTCCCAGCAGCAGCAGCCGCAGTTTTCTCTGGTGGCCTATTCCATGCCTGCAACTCATATGGCGTCCTTTGGTCCCAAGCTCCAATTGTCTTTTCCAACAAAGTTTGACGAGGGCCCTAATTTCTGCAGGGGGTTCATTACACACTGCTCCAGGCATGTGGAACTAATGGCCAACCAGTTTCCAACTGAATGTTGCGAGGTGGCATTCGTGGTCAGTCTTGTCTCCGGGAAAGCCCTGGCTTGGGCCACTCCTCTCTGGGAAAGAAGCGACCACGTGATGGATAATCTCCAGACTTTCTTAGCAGAATTCCACAAAGTCTTTAAGGAACCTGCGCGTGCATCTAATGCCAAAACAGCACTCCTGAACCTGCGTCAAGGGGACTCCTCTATCGGAGATTATGCTGTTCAATTACGCACTCTGGCCTTGGAACTTTCATGGAATGACGCTGCCCTATGTGCCACATTCAAAAAAGGGCTCTCCAGTTGAGTAAAGGATATGCTGTCCACACGGGAACCTCCTTACTCCTTGGGTGAGCTTATTCACTTGACCACCTGTATAGATGTGTGTTTTTTCAAGAGAAAAGAAGAACACTGTCACGAACACAAACCGTTCTGGATGCACCGTCTACCCTGTCTGTCTATGGTGTTTCAAAGGCCTCCAATGTTGCCTCCACAACCTCCAGTTGAGGAAGCCCTGCAAGTGGACAGAGCCCACCTGACCCAGCAAGAACTGGCACAAAGACATGAGGCGAACCTATGTCTTTACTGTGCTAGTCCTGAGCACTACCACAGAAACTGCCCACATAGTCTGGGAAATGCACACACCTAGGCCACGTAAGAGAGACTTCCCTAGGTGTGACTAGTTCCGCTCCATGTCTGACTATGTCTGTGCAAATCGTGTCCGGTTTCGGTGTGCAGGTTTAAGTTTCTGACTTTCTGGACTCAGGATCAGCCAGCAATTTTATGGACTCTTCCCTGGTGATGACGTATCGCCTCCCGGTTGTCTGCCTTGATAAACTGCTGGTCATCTCCTCTGTGAGCGAATAACTCCTTAGAAACTCCATCCAGTATCACATGGAACCAGTGTCACTTCACATGAGGGCACTACACAAGGGGAAGATCACATTCTACATGTTATACCATTCTTCCTCAGCAATTCTCCTGGGTCTTCCATGGCTGCAGTGCCATGCCCATATGTTTAATTGGAAGACGGGCAAAGTCACACATTGGGGACAAGACTGCCACTCAGACTGTCTTATAGCACCCCGCCCACTGACACCTTTCCAGCCTCTGCTGGGCCTGCCTGCTGAATATCAGGATGTTGCTGATGTATTTTTGGAAAAACAGGCTGAGATCCTTCCGCCTCATCGTTTTATAGACCTGCTGCCTGGTACTAGTCCTCCCCAGGATAGGGTCTATCCATTGCCCATACCAGAGACCAAGGCCATGTCGACCTACATACAGGAGAACCTCCAGAACGGCTTTATCTACAAGTCCTCCTCTCCAGCCAGAGCCAGGTTCTTCTTTGTGGAAAAGAAGGCAACATTCTGTCCAACAGTTAATAAACCACACCAACGGATTGGCACAGGAGAGCTGGAAGCGCTGCAAGATATAGGGTCAGCGCCCAATGATATCCAATCACTGGTGTGCTGGCCCTTTAAATTTCACAGAGCTGGCACATTGGCACAGGGCAGAGTACTGCAGTGGAGCAGGAGTGAGGAGAGGTAAGACAGTGTCTGGGGAGAGAGAACATGAGCGCAGCCACGTTGGTGATGCTGACAAGCTCCTTATTTAAGCATGACGGAATTGGTTCCTCCCTGTTTCTTTATGTAAGTTGCTGCTATTTTGTCGTCCATACATAATTTTACAGAACTTCCTTGCAGCCTGGACAGAAAATTAAGAAGCAACTAGAGGAAGCACTGCCTCGAGTTCTTTTACATTGGAGGACTATTCGCTTTCCCATGGAGACTAAAGGCCTTAAACCAGGGGTCCTCACACTACGGCCCGCCGAGGATTTTTATCCAGCCCGCCGGCGGTGGCAGCGGCAGAGCTGCAGTCCTCTGAGTTACTGTGCACTATATAAGCTGGCCCCTGCTGTCGCGCTGCCTCACATCGCTTGTCACCGGCCACAGCACCTCCCATATGATGGGAGGTGCCGTGGGCGGTGACAGGTAATATGAAAGCCATTGCGAGCCACGCGACAGCAGGGGCCAGCTTCGGGGGGCAGACACTCTGCAGTGCAAGGGAAATGCTTGAGGGCGGACATTTACAATATATGGGAGGTGCCTGTGAGTGGCAGAGGGCGGACACTGTGCAATGAATACGCAGAATGTCCGCCCTCTGCCACTCACAACACCTCCCATAATTGTAAATGTCTGCCCTCAAGCACCTCCCGTCCGCTGCAGAGTGTCCCCCACCCACAGTCGTCCCCGGTGATGCCGCTACCTGCCGCCACCGATCGTTAGGGTCCTAAGACGATACCGATCACTAAGGTACCGGCTTAGGACCATAGCGACCGGTGATGGCAGCGGCGCTGGGACTAACTGTATGTGCGTCCGCCGGATGCACATACAGATATATGCTTCTACGGAGAGCAGGGGCTCTCCGCTCTGCAGAGTACTCTGGTGAGGCGCAGGAAGGATGCGCCTCACCAGAGTCCACAGCACGAGCGGTGTGAGCGTCATCATGCTGTGGCGCGACCTGGTGACGTCACGCTGCCTGTGAAGATAGACCGGGAGCAGCGGCGGGGAGCCAGGTAAGGTGAGTGATGTCACTTTTTATTTTTAATTATCTCTACACCTGCGGGGGGCCTAATTCTACCTACACCTGCTGGTGGCCTAATTCTACCTACACCTGCTGGGGGCCTAATTCTACCTACACCTGCTGGGGGCCTAATTCTACCTACACCTGCTGGGGGCCTAATTCTACCTACACCTGCTGGGGCCTAATTCTACCTACACCTGCTGGAGGCCTAATTCTACCTACACCTGCTGGGGGCCTGATTCTACCTACACCTGCTGGGGGGCCTAATTCTACATATGTCTGCTGGGGGGCCTAATTCTACCAAAAACTGCTGGGGGACCTAATTCTACCGACACCTGCTGGGGGGCCTAATTCTACCTGCACCTGCTGGGGGGCCTAATTCTACCTACGTCTGCTGGGGGACCTAATTCTACCTACACCTGCTGGGGGACCTAATTCTACCTACACCTGCTGGGGGGCCTAATTCTACCTGCGCCTGCTGGGGGGCCTAATTCTACCTACGCCTGCTGGGGGGCCTAATTCTACCTATACCTGCTGGGGGACCTAATTCTACCTGCACCTGCTGGGGGGCCTAATTCTACCTGCACCTGCTGGGGGGCCTAATTCTACCTACGTCTGCTGGGGGGCCCTGCCTTAAACCATACAGTCTAGATGGGCTGCCTGGGCCTTCTGAGGTGCTTCTATAGCTAGATAGACCCAGGTTACTGGTGCAAAGGATCTTCTGTTGATTGGAGATTCCTACCTGCTTTAAAACCACTGACTTGCTTCTATGGTTGCACTCATTTCAAGGCACAGAGATTGTCTACTCTCTATCCACTGTGTCAGGAATTCTACTAAATTAATGGCCCACAGAATTACCTTTATGGTGGCACTTGTTAGAGTGTAGAGCGATTGTCTATCCTTTTGGCATACTTGTTCTCCTGTGCCATCGAAGTCGCTTCCTATAAGCATGAGCCCACAGAATTGCCTCCGTTTTGGCATGTATTACAGGCAACATTGATTGTCTAGCCACTTGTGAGATGTGTTTCACAATGCAAGGAATTCCCACTGAAGTAATCTCCTAAGACCAAACTCTCTGCCCTTTGGGGAATCTATTGGATTTGTAAAGGAGGAGTATAAGAAATATGTAGGAAATAATGCACTTCATTAATGACAAGATAACAGATCTATGATTAACGTGAGCATGTGTAGAGGTCCTTAATAATATCCTGGCTTATATTAAGGTGTTTCTAGTAATTTAAAGGTAAAAAAAAAAAAATTGGAGGTTTATTACATTTTTCTTTAAAGTTATAAAGTTACAAATGTAACAGAAATATAAAATATATAGCACAAATACCTTACATTAATCCCTTTGAGTTAAATGTGTAGATGGAAACCAGTCCTTCTGTCTTCTAGAATAGAAGATATCCCTTCTTCCTCATGGCAGACATATATCATCTGTCCTCCACAAAGGTTAATTGGCTCTGCCCCCTGGTTCCACCCCCCCATGTTATCCACACCCCTTCTTATATCGTTTCCTGTATTGGCGTGACTCTCAACTGGTTAATGTGATGTTTTTATTTAAAACACTGCCCAAAATATCGCAACCAGTTGTAGCCAGCTTTAACCAACTCTAACCCAAAATATTAGTGGAAGCAGTTTTCATTTATAGCTACGGGTACGTGTCTGTATTAACCTTGTGTGTGCATGTCACACTGAACTGTTTGCTGACATTTCAAAACTTATCAAATTATGTTTAGCATGGAAATTTTTTGTTTTTCCAGATCTCTATGTTTTGGCAGGCGTTTACCTTGAAATGTATCAGAAGATCTTCTTTAAGAAGGCATCTCCCAGAAGGCATAACACTAGTAGATCTGGAAAGGGGCTGTAAGACAAATGTTTGTCTGAGAGTAACCCAGAGAGGAACCCAGATCACATGAAATAGCTTCAGAAGTTGGTTACCAGAAGCAATAATTCTAGCCAGTCTTTCTTCCTGGCACCCATCACTGACCTTCAAAACTGCGCTACATCAGGGAAGGGCACTCAACCCAGAATGGTCACTGACTTGTTGTCATTAGTCTTGTTGCCACATGACTTTCTGACTGCCCTTGATGCACTAATAAGATCTTGTCAATTGATACCAATTGGAGGACATCAAGTTCTCTTGGATCAGGAAGTCTATGTAGAAGTGCTATTTGAAGTGCTTCTCTTACCTCTGCTAGCATGCAGTGCAGACTTACTTGACTCTCTTGCTAGACAAGTCCTAGCATAGTTCATCGAGTTGCTGTCAAGCATGTAATGGGGAGGCGTACTCTGTGGAGCCATTCTTCAACAAGTTTATCAACATGGCCTTATGGTGAAAGCTGGGGTCCCCTTTGGGGCCTGCACTTCATAGCTAATCTCAGCTCTGGTCAAGGTTATGTTACATAGTTACATAGTTAGTACGGCTGAAAGAAGACACGTGTCCATCAAGTTCAACCAAGGGTGGGGAAAATGTGGGTGAAAATGTTACTCAGGCTTAGACAACATATTGCTTCATGTGACAACAGAACAAGAATAAGCTTTATTTAAGCTCGAATGATGCCATGAAAATGTACTGTTTAGGTATCCTCTTTGCTCCAATACTGAGCCCAATTGGGCAGTTGTAGTCGGACAACTATTATGCACATCAGCTTTCTTTTCCATAAGATCCTAGGTTAACACTGCTGGTAGTACAATGTTCTTGGACAACTTGGCTATTATCACTTACGTCAAGGTGCTTGAGTCAATGGTATATTAGCTCTACTGTCCATAGAATCTTAGAGGTTAGCACTACTGATGGTACAGTCAGGGGCGTAACTAGAGAAGCTTGGGCCCCATAGCAAACTTTTGGATGCCCGCCTCCCTATTTACAGGCAAGTACAGGCCATAGCTTAGAGGCCCAGTCTCCTAGTGAGGAGGGGAAGAACAGAGGATTCACCCCCTGGAGTTTGTGTTACAGCTATGGCTTGTACCCTCCAAAATAATGTTACTAGGTAGAACCCCATTAGATAGGTTTGTAGGCCCTAGTTAGGTAGGTTGTTAGGCTCCAGGTAGGTAGGCAGTACATAGGCCCCAGGTAGGTAGGTAGATTGGTCCTAGGTAGGTAGGTAGGCAGTAGTTAGGCAGGTTTCAGTTAGGTAGGTATGCTACAGATAGGTAGATAGATTGGCCCTAGGTAGGCAGTAGCTAGGCCCCAGTTAGGAAGACAGCCCCAGGTAGGTAGGTAGGCTGTAGATGGGCTCACATAGGTAGGTTGGTAAATAGGCTATAGGGGTCCCCATCTAGATGGCAGTGTTTAGGTAGGCTATAGGGGGCCCATTTAGATAGGCAGTGTTAAGGTATTCTATAAGGGGACCATATAGGTAGACAGGGTTTAGGTAGGCTATAGGGTCTCCATATAGGTAGGCAGGCAGGGTTTAGGTAAGGTATAGGTGCCCACATAGGTAGGTAGGCATGGTTTAGGTAGGCAATATGGGCTCCATATAGGTAGGAAGGCAGGGTTTAGGTAGGGTATAGAGACCATATATGTAGGCAAGCATGGTTTAGTAGGGTATAGGGGCCCATATAGGTAGACAGGAAGGGTTTAGGTAGGGTATAGGGGCCTATATAGGTAGGAAGGCAGGGTTTAGGTAGGGCATAGGGGCCAGATAGGTAGGCAGGCAGCCTTTAGGAAGGGTGTAGGGTCCCATATATGTAGACAGGCAGGTAGGGTATAGACAGGGATGTTCCTAGGGGCGGGCAGGGCGGGCGACCGCCCGGGGCGCCGAGGCTCTGTTCACCCGAGGGGGGCGCCGCGGCCGCACGCCCTGCCCGCCCGTAGGAGCGCCCCTGACTCTGCACAGCTGTTTTATAACAGTCGCGCAGAGCCAGCAGCTGCCGCTACAGGGTGGAGGCGGGACAGATTGTTCCCGTCCTGACGCCTCCCCTGTATCAGCGTTGCAGGGGGCGCACGGCTTTCACCGTGCCCCCTGCGACGCTGGGTCTCCTCGGTTGGCAGCTCTGCCGCCGAGGAGACCCCTGGGAGCTGCATGACAGTGTAAGCAGCGTGCTGAAGTCACGCTGCTTACAGCGCTCAGCAGCTCCGGACCGGGACGCGCGGACCGTGGTGAGTACTATTTTGTTATTTTATAATTACTTACAGTGGGGTATCTACTGGCTACAGGGGGGCATCTACTGGCTACAGAGTGGGGCATCACTGGCTAAAAGGGGGCATCTACTGGCTACAGGGGGCATCTACTGGTTACAGGGGGGCATCTACTGGCTACAAGGGGGGCATCTACTGGCTACAAGGGGGCATCTACTGGCTACAAGGGGGGCATCTACTGGCTACAGGGGCATCACTGGCTACAAGGGGCAGCTACTGGCTACAAGGGGGCCTCTAATGGCTACAAGGGGGCATCTACTGGCTACAGGGGGGGCATCTACTGGCTACAAGGGGGGCATCACTGGCTACAGGGACATCTACTGGCTACAGGGGGCATCACTGGCTACAGGGGCCTAAACTGGCTACAGGGGGCATCCCTGGCTACATGGGGGCATCAACTGGCTACAGGGGGCTACTACGTGGCTACAGGGGGCATATTACATGGCTATAGAAGGGGAGTTTGTATAGTGATAGGAACTGGTAGAGAAGTGCTGATACAGTGAGGAGTCTAAGATATTTGTTTTGTAAATTTTACAGTGAAGAGACGGGAGTAGTCGTCATGGCGTCTGGGACAGATGGAGAAGAAGAGAAAGAGAACAACTCTTCAGAGACATCTCCTGTGAGTCACTAGATATAACTTTACTGTAATCATTTATATGTCTGCAGAGCCTGTGTTCAGCTGGTGTCCATCATTGTATGGTCACTGTATGCTGTTAATATTGGTTTTAGTATAATGGTTTATACTCAGTAATAGTCAGTTTGTATTATTCAGTCACTATGTGCTGGTGTTATGTGGTCATGGTGTAGTGGTGTTATTCGGTCACTGTGTGTTGGTGATATGTGGTCTTAGTGGTCTTGGGATTTTGGTTGCAGTAGCAGTATTGTAGCAGTATTATTTGGTAACTGTATGACTATTATTTAGTAGTTTTATACGTAGCACATTGTGGTAAAGCTTTTTGTATATTTTGGCTTTGGTTTATGGTGATGCAATGTGTCGCACTGTGCCGCCATATGTTACTGGGGGGGGGGGGGGAGGCGAAATTTCTACACCTCGCCCTGAGTGAAATTTAGCCTAGGAACGGCCCTGGGTATAGAGGCTCAGATAGGTAGGGAGACATGGTTTTTATTAGCTATAAGGAACCCATATAATTAGACAGACAGGATTTAGGTAGGGTATAGGGACCCATATAGGTAGGCAGGAAGGGTTAAGGTAGCTATAGGGGCCCATATAGGAAGGCAAGCAAGTTTTAGGTAGGGTATAGGGGTCATATAAGTATGCAGGCAGGGTTTAGGTAACTATAGGGGCCATGTAGGTGGGCAGGCAGGGTTTAAGTGGTTTATAGGAGCCATTTAGATAGGCAGCCAGGATTTAGGTAGCTATAGGGGCCCCATATAGGTAGGCAGGGTATAGGTAGCTATATTTGCCTATATAGGTAGGTAGGCAGGGTGTAGGTAGTTATAGCAGCCCATATAGGTAGGCAGGGTTTAGATAGGCTTCATTAATGTTAAAAAAAAATAAGAAATAGCTTACTTACCTCTCTCCACCCTCCCACGATGCAATGCGCTCCTGGCCAGCTAGTCTATGTGTTGGTGCGTGTGGCTCGATGATGTGATGTCATCACGCCGCCCATGTCAGTACTGTGGGCTGGTGCCTGGTAGGCTTAAGGCCTTAGGCCTACCAGGCAGATTAGCAGAATGGAGCGCCGATGGCACTATGCTGTGCTAAGTTCAGGCAGTCCTGTTTTCGAACGCTCGGAAGCAGTTACGCCCCTGGGCACAGTGGTCTTGGACAACTTAGCTATAGTTACCTTCCTCAGGGTGCCTGAGCTATAGACTTTCATTCCCTGCTGATCCAGGGTAACATAGTCTAACCGTATTTAATACAGGAGCTATATTGGTACCGGTTCATGAGAGCTGTTGGGGGAGAACATCCCCTTACAAAGTCCTTGGCTCCCAAGGGGTGAAGTCTCCCACCAGAGCTGTAGGGGAGACCTCCACTTATAAAGCCCTAGGACCCTTAGAGGCAGAGTCTACATTATCCCCTGGGTGATCTCTATGTCCTATAACCAGATGACCTGAATGACTTTAGACATTTGTATAAACAGGCATGTAGATGGAAAAATCAAATAAATTATTAGTTTCAGAAAATTGCACCAAAAAGCAAAATAAAAATTTTTAAAATATAAAAAAACTGTGTAGTATAGCAGGAATTGTACCAACATGCAGAATCAAGATAACATGTCATTTATACCAGTTGAATTCTGTGAAAACAAACCCCCTTAAAATATGGCGCAGTTGCATTTTTTTCCAATTCTACCCTACGAAAAATGATTTGGCTTTCTGGTATATTATATGGTGATTTATATAGTATCAGTAGAAAATACAACTTGTCCCACAAAAAATAAAAACAAATAGAAGTTATGGCTCTTCAAAGGTGGAGATGAAAAAATAAAAAAAATAAATTCTGAAAATAGCTATGTCCTTATGGGGCTCAATACTACTTTCAGCCAGATACTTTTGAAGACATTTTTTATATATACTGTCATTTGTTTAATATTAGTAATAAAATACATCAAACCAACCTATATTTAAGATTAGTAGCTGTTTAAATGTCATACATAATGTTGCTTTAAGAAGGAATCTGTGCACCAGAGGAAGTTGTATGGATTTATATGGGCAATGTCTAAGGAGAAATGCTAAAATCCTGTAAAAAATGGAAAGCTGTTCTAATAATATACATACAGCAGCAAATGATTTGGGACATGGTGTTCTTATGATGGATAATCCTCAGTTTTATTATTCAGTACATACAGTACACAACAGTTTTGCCCTAAAGTTACATAGTTTGTAAGGATGAAAAAGACAAGACTTCCATCCAGTTCAGCCCATTCTGCTAAAGTGTTGCTAAAGTGTTGATCCAGAGAAAGACAAAAAACCCCAATGAGGCAGGAGCCAATTGTTCATTTAGGGAAAAAATTCCTTCCCGACTTCAATCTGGTAATCGGAACAATCCCTGGATCAACGACCCTACTCAAGAATCCTAGACACTTTAACTTGTTATATTATTACGCTCCAGACATGCATCAAAACCCTTTTTGAACTCTGTTATTGAATTCAACATGACATGTTCCTCTGACTGAGAGTTCCTCAGTTTCACTGCTCTAACAGTAAAGAATCCCTTTCTGTGTGTATGTAGAAACTTTCTTTCCTCAAGTTGAAGAGGATGCCCCCTTGTTCTTGATACAATACTGGGTATAAATAAATCTTGAGAGCTATAACATATTTAAACATATTTATTATGTCCCCCCCGGATATTGCAGTCCACCCAGTCCTTTTATTATTTTTGTTGCCTGCCTTTGTACCTGTTCAAGCTCTGCAATGTCTTTCCTGTGAACGGGTGCCCAAAACTGTACACAATATTCCATGTGTAGTCTAATCAGTGACTTGTATAGTGGGAGAATAATGTTCTCATCCTGTGCATCTATGCCCCTTTTAATACACCCTATAATTGCTTGACAAATTTTTTTGTCCCAAA
>JAODAL010072227.1:0-15200 GCA_025379985.1 Phyllomedusa bahiana
ACCCCTAATTCACAGCAAGGTTAATTAAAATTTTTTATCTCTTTTGTGGCGAAAAAAAACCGTTTGTAACACGCTACAAACTATAGTTTGTGGTGCTCAATTGTTTGGCCCGCAATTTACACCCAGGCGTTAATTAAGCGTTGTTTTTCAGCTGTGGTGATCCCAAGAAACCGTCATTTTCAACGCCAAAATATATACATTTTTTCCTGTAGCATAATTCACAAGCAAAGGTTAATTACAATTTTATCTCTTATTGTGTGGCGTAAAAAACACGCATTGTAACACGCTACAAAAGCTACTAGTTTGTGGTGGCTCTATTGTTGGCCGCAATTTACATCCAGGGGTTAATTAAGCGTTGTTTTTCAGCTGTGGTGATCCCAAGAAACCGTCATTTTCACCGCCAAAATATATACATTTTTCCTGTAGCCTAATTCACAAGCAAAGGTTAATTACAATTTTATCTCTTGTTGTGTGGCGTAGAAAACACGCAATTGTAACACGCTACAAAGCTAGTAGTTTGTGGTTGCTCAATTCTTTTGCGCAATTTACATCCAGGGGTTAATTAATCGTTGTTCTGCAGTTGTACTCAGTAAAAGAAACTTTGTTTTTCACCGCCACAGAAGAAATTCTGTAGCATAATTCATATCCGAAGGTTAATTAAGCCTGTTGTGCTTTATATTCAGTAAAATAAAGATATTTTTTAATCTGCACATACAAGTCAATTTTTCCTGCCCATTTGTGGAGCGCAATTTATATCCAAGGGTTACCAAGCTTGTTACTGGGTTCATTTGGCGTCAAATACAGGGTGTGTATTTATCATATACAGATATCTTCATCAAACAGTGTCTGTACATTTTAGAACAAACAGAATGTCAGACAGAGAGGTGGCAGGCTCTTCACCTGCGAGTGGCAGAGGCACAAAACATTCCAGCCCAGGTCGCAGCACAGCAAGGGGACGTCGCAGCAGGGTCACTCGGTGAGGCCACAACTGCCGCTGTCATCTAGCGGCCGTGTACTGACTAGCAACCCAAGGTTCTTGATTGGTTGACTAGGTCATCCACTTCCTCCCAGATGACATCTGACAACCCCAGCCAAGAGTCGGTGGGAACTCAGACACAACCCTTAGTTTGGCATGGCCCGGGAGCGGTCAGCGGCCCTCACCTGTCCTCAACCCGCCTCTGTCCCATCCGGTTCCCTCAGCCAGAGATCTACTATGTGGTCTGGGCTAGCGCCACTATATACGAGATAAACAATTTGAGGGGGGCAGTCACACTACTTGCAGCGAAGAAATGGGGCCAAATCCCCTGCTTCTTGCAAGGGGCAAAGTAAGATGTTGAGAGTGGCATGGGGGGTATTTTGGGGGGGCACCTCTGCATAAAAAGCCCGGGTGTTAGGACAGCAGTAGAAAAACACAAAAGATGAGAGAAGCCGCCCCTTTGGGGACCCGGGGGGCAAGGGTTTTATCATCGTCAGGAAAAGGGTCGTCACTTGCGCGGCAGCCGGGGCGCCCAGCAATTGGTCGGGGGCCTGATCACAGATACACATGGAGGTGGGGAGCCAAGGGGCCACGGAAAAAAAACCCCCTTTCGCAGGTCCAAAAAAGAGGGAAACAGGGGCCAGCAGGCAGGGGGCAGTAGTCCCCCTGGGGGAAACTTTTTGGCGGTAAAACCATACTCCCCGGTGGGCATTCTTTGCTAAGACACGGAGGCCGAATAGGGGTATATTAAAATTTCTGAAAGAGAAAGGGAAGCGGGGCCCAGGAGCAACGTTGCCCCACGGCCCTTCAACACATCAGCGTCACCATCCGGGGGCCTGGGAAACGGGCCAATTGGTGGTCCATCCTCCCCGAAACAACAGCGCAGCCGCACCCCATGGCACCCAAGCCCAGCCGTCAAGCTCCACCACCCCGCAGAAGGGAGCGTTTCTCTTTGACATCATCTCCCGGGCCAATGCCCCCTCTCCCGCTCCCATGGGCCACAGTTCGTTCCAGGCGTTTGCAAAGAGACAAAAAATTTGCGCCAACCATCCTAGGTGCAGCCTACGTGCTCCTTCCAAGTTTTGGACTGCAGTCCCTCCCTTTCCAAATGGGGGGACCTCTGCACCGTTCAGAGGACTAATGGCTTGTTGCCGCCGAGCGAGATGGAGAGAGTTCCAAGCCGTAATTTCTTTTCCAAAAAGGGCAGTACCCCAGCACTTCATAAAAAATTTAAACAGAAGGTGGGCCAGTCCTTGAGCTTATCGTATTGTTCCAAGTTGCACGGCAGCAGGACGTCTGGACTGTAACTACAGTACAGGGCCAGTACAATGTCCTTTACGGCCCAACTGTGGTGAATGTGCTTCCGAGCCCAGTCACAGCCAACAACATGGACAGGAAAGACGCCGCTTTTCTCCTCCACGTTGTCAAACAGCGGCTCCTGCGCCATGACCCGCCTCCTCCTCCTCCACCACCCATCTCAGCCTTACAAGAACTGAGCGCACCATCATTACCACATGAGATGGCACAGCGTGTCACGCAGTTCTACACCTGGCTTGCCTCGGCGAACAAAGACACACAGGGGTGGGAACTGCACCGCCTCATGCAGCATAGAAATCGATGTGGTGGCTTTCCTTCACTGGCGCCAACTGCAAATCGAGAACCATGGCTGACGGACAATGAGGAGGAACATTGGTGTCCGCGCTGCACCGAGGAGGATGGTCCATGCGCCCTGCGGATGGCGCAAGTGTTCAAATCAGGTTGTGAAAAGGTTTCCTGAAGTCTTCCACCGATCTTTAGAACATTTCTGAAAATGGCCATGAAACTGTGTCTGCACTTTATCCATTCATACAAAGCCAGAACACCCTCCTCGAGTTGCAGCCGGCAGAACTGGCCCCATCCCCCAACACACTCCTAGATATGCGATGTTTCCACCAGTTGGAATTCCAGCCTGCACATGTTGGACCGACTGTATGAACAAGAAAGGCCATTAACGATTTTTTGAGATTCCCAGCCAAGACAGAAAGTACTACCCCTGTGTAACTTTGATGTCAGCCAGTGGCAGCTCATGTGCGGTGACACCTGCCGTATTTTGTTGAGCCATTCCCAGAAGGCGACGTTATTTTGACAGTCGCCAGGACTAACGATGAATAACGTCATGCCCACTTATGCTTCATTGGTCCTGGAACAGATGCTGAAAAAATCTGTCCTGGGCAGGGAATGTGAGACGTGGTGACTGAACACTCCGCGCCACATGAGTTCCCGTGGGGACTGAAATGGAGGAGGAGGATGAGAGGACATTGGAGCAGAAGCCATTGTCTGGTGAAATGAGTGATTTACTTACCCCGTGACAAGGAAAGGAGGAGCAGGATCACTGGAGAGCTAGATGGAGATGAGGAAGACGAGGCAGATGAACCCGCAATGCACCGTGGCAGTATAACAGTGGAGATGGAGGCAGGGGCCCCTCCGGAGTCACTTGTCAGATGGCCCCGCAGCATGCTTGAATTGCCTGGCATGGACAGCCACAATAGTCAGCATCTCGGCAGATGGGAAAGACTTCTGGGGCTCTCCTACCTAATTGGACCCTCACACTCAACCACGGTCCAAAATGGTGAGAGCCTTTTATTTTACCCCACTATTGAGAAGGGAGACAAACTCAAATACTATAGGAAATCCTCCGTATCAGTTTGGCCGCTGCCCATGGTAGCGGCATCGTCCCTCCTCTGACAGGCAGACCGGGGGTTCTTCAGCCGCTCACGTACTACTAGCCACCCGGCTGCCGCATTTAACTGCAAGGTGATCAATATCAACAAAGCTGAATGGGCAAAATTGAAAAAGAACACCTAACTGAAATGTAATACTGATAAAAAAAGTGGAGTTTTTGCACCTAACAAAGAGACCTGCATTACTAGAAAAGAAGATGGATACCCTAAAATGAAGTTCAGGCTGCCCCAATAATCAAGAAAATATTTCAATAGAAAACTGTGGATATAATAAATAAAGCTAATTTGCAGAGCAAATGTCTACACTAAGTCTGGTGAACTATATCCAGAATTCTTTATAGAGCTTGTCTGAGTTCGCCCGCGAGCCCCCTCCCCCCCATTCTACCCCCCCCGTTACTTTAACAGCGTAGATGCTCCTTTAAAAATTCTCTACCTACACAAAACTACATAAAATCTTCACTCACTAATCTAACAAAGTTGTAAGGATCACACTAACAGATAGCTTTCTCTTGAATAAAATAGAATAATTTCCGCTGAGAGCTGTTTGGACACAAAGGCAGAGCTGTCCAGCGTACCTCAGCTGCTATAGAACGCTGAAGACACGATCATGAACAGGAATGGCTGATCTATGTAAAACGAGGGTCATGTATCCTTTCCAAGCCAATTCGCAACAAACACATCCCAGTCATGACGACGCACACACATCTCAACCCCTGCGCTAAACAGGATATATGCTGATTTGCTAGGCTGCCAAATGACAGGAAGCGCCGAAAATGGCGGCGATATTAATAGAAGATGCACAGAATTAAAACCTAAATTATCGCATGATCTACAAAAATTTCGATCACCAAAAAAACTGAGCCGATTTCCAACTTTGTCGAAAATAATCGTTCCAACACAAGTGGTACCACCAAAGGTGTGTATGTATCCTTGATCTCCTGTTACTAACCCCATCATGAGAATATCATTTATGATTGACCTCTGCAATGTTGTATTGAACCTGTGCTGCCTGCCCTGACCTAGGATAGGCTGACTGAGTGCCTCTGAATTTTCGCTCATTGCTTCACACCGTGTCTCTGGTGCCGCTTGGTCTAGTGCTGTTTTTACTGGTTCGAGAACTTTCTGAAGTGGCACCTGGTGACAAACCCTAATGGGCTAAGCCTATCCTCACTTTCAGAGGCTCAAGAGAAGAGCAGTAAGTCACCTAGTCCACGCCCCCCAGAGTAAGCCCAGCCCAATTGTGCATGGTCCACACCTACCAAGTTGTTTACACAACACACCCTCCCTGGTTTTATCATTAACCCAACCCAGCCTTTGACTCTTCGAACTCCAATTACCTTTTCTTTCTCCTCTTTAACGCTTACTCATTTAAACTCTTCTTTCCCCCACCTTATCTCTCTGCCCCCCTATTTGGGGCTTTGACCCTGTCACTTGACCGCAGCAAATGGTAAATAGTGGGCAACACCCTTATACAAGACTAGAGATGGGCGATATTGATTCTAACGAAGTGGAATTCGTAATAGAAATTTCAGGAAAACTTCGGTTTCTGAACGAAGTCGAAGTTTGGGGACTTCGGGTGAACGAAGTGGTGCTTTTGATTGATAAAATGGCAGTGCGAGCACATGCGCTACATGGGGCAAAGCACGTCGGAGGGAAGACGGGGCATAGCCTGGCATGACATGTGAAGAGATGAAGCCAATCATAGACCGGGGGATTCTGTACGTCAGGGAACCCACAATAAAAGTCGGGCGCGACGCTGGGAGCACATACCGCTCTCACTGAAACTGAACCACAGGGAAGGTGCTGGAGCTGCGGCTGATTGTTACAGACGAACTGAATTTTATACAGCGATTTTTGTGGGTGGTCTCATGCTGTCTTCAGAGACTCGCTTTCTCTTAATGTTTCTAATTATCCTGATTTTTTTTTGTAATTGGATCTGAAATCCAGTGAGCGTATCCACTGAGCAGAGCTTGCATATTCCATATTAAATCCAATCTGCTCACAGCACATTGAATATCCAAGGGGGATCTAAGCCAGATCCTGTTGTATTCATTTAAAAGAAACAGCGTTTTTACAACACAAATACCACTTAATTTTTGGCTGCTCAATTCTTTGGCGCAATTTACATCCAGGGGTTAATTAAGCTTGTTTATTCAGAGGCTGTAGTGACTCCAAGAAACCGCCATATTTTCAACGCCAAAATATACATTTTTTTCCTGAGCCATAAATTTCACAAGCAAAAGGTTAATTAAATATTTATCTCTTGTTGTGTAGCGTAAAAACAACGCAATTGTAACACTCAACAAAGCTACTAGTTTGTGGTGGCTCAACTGTTTGACACAATTTACATCCAGGGGTTTAATTAAAGCGTTTGTTTTTCAGCTGTGGTGATCCTAGAAACCGGTCTATTTTCACGTCCAAAATATATACCATTTTTTCCCCTGTAGCATAATTCACAAAAGCGAATGTTAATTACAATTTATCTCTTGTTTGTAGCGAAAAAAACACGGCATTGTAACACGCTACAAACTACTAGTTTTGAGTGGGCTCAATTGTTTGGCGCAATTTACATCCAGGGTTTAATATAAGCGTTTGATTTTCAGACTGTGGTGATCCCAAGAAACCGTCATTTACACGCCAAAATATAATACATTTTTCCTGTAGCATAATTCCAAGCAAAGGTTATTACAATTTTACCTCTTGTTAGTGTGGCGTAAAAAAAACACCTGCATTGTAAACACGCTAAACAAAGCTACTAGTTTTTGGGTGGCTCAATTTGTTTGGCGCAATTTAAACATCCAGGGGTTAATTAAGCCGTTTATTCAGCTTGGTGACTCCAAGAAACCGTCATTTTGCACACCGCCAAAATATATACATTTTTCCTGTAGCCTAATTCCCAAGCAAAGGTATAATTACAATTTTTATCTCTTGTTGTGTGGCCGTAGAAAACACGCCAATTGTAACACGCTACCAAGCTAGTATTTGTGGTTTGCTCAAATTCTTTTGCGCAATTTACATCCAGGTTAATTAAGCGAGGTTTTCCAGTTGCAGTGAGGTGTCCAGAAGCCGTCATTATCATCAACGCCAAAAAATATACATTTTTCCTGTAGCCTAAATTCACAAGCAAGTGTTCATTAGCAAATTTAATCTCTTAGTTTGTGTGGCGAAAAAAACATCGCATTGTAACACGCTACAAAGCTACTAGTTTGTGGTGGCTCATTGTATAGGCGCAATTTACATCCAGGGGTTAATAAAGCAGTATGTTTTTCAGCTGTGGTAGATCCAAGAAACCGTCATATTTTCAAACGCCAAAATATAATACATTTTTTCCTGTAGCATAATTCACAAGCGAAGGATACTTACAATTATATCTCGTGTTGTGTAGGCGAAAAAACACGCCATTGTATACACGCTACCAAAGCACTATTTTTTTGTGGCTACAACTTGTTTGGCGCACTTTACATCCAGGGTATAATATAAGCGTGTTTTTCAGCTGTGGTGATCCCAAGAAACCGTCAATATCAACGACAAAATATATCATATTTCCTGTAGCATAAATCACAGCGAAGGTTTAATTACAATTTTATCTCTTGTTTTGTGTAGCGTAAAAAACACCGAGCATTGTAACATGCCAACAAAGCTACTAGTTTGTGGTGTGCTCACTTGATTTTTGCGCAAATTTACAATCCAGGTTAATTAAGCGTTGTTTTTTCCAGCTGTGGTGATCCCAAGAAACCGTCATTATTCAACACCAATAGATATACATTTTTCCTGTACATAAATCCACAAGCAAAGGATAATACAATTTTATCTCTTGTTGTAGTGGCGTAAAAACACAGCATTTGTAACACGCTACAATGCTACTAGTTTTGTGGTGGCTCATTTGTTTGGCGCAATTTTTACATCCAGGGGTTAATTTAAGTGTTGATTTTTTCTGCTGTGGTGATGCCATGAAAACCGTCATTTATCCAACGCCCAAAATATATACATTTTTCCTTAGTATAATTCACAAGCGAAGATTTTAATTACAATTTAACTTCCTTGTTGTTAGCGTAAAAAACACCGCATTAGTAACACGCTTACAAAGCTCCTTAGTTTGTTGTGGGCTCAATTCTTTGGCGCAATTACATCAGGGGTTAATTTAGCGTTGTTATTTCAGCTGTGGTGACTCCAAGAAACCCGACATTTTCAACCGCCAAAATAATATACATATTTCCTGTAGCCTCATTCATCAAGCAAAAGGTATAAATACAATTATATCTCTTTGTTGTGGTGGCGTAAAAACACGCAAGTTGTAACACGTCTACAAAGCTAGTACTTTGTGGGTTTTGCTCAAACTCTTTTGCGCAAATTACATCCAGGGGTTAATTAAATCGTTGTTCTGCCAGTTGTACTCATAAAAGAAACTTTGTTTTTTTCACCGTCCACAGAAAGAAATTCTGTAGCAAATTCATATCCGAAGTTAATAAAGCCTTTTATGTGCTTATAATTCAGTAAAATACACATAGATTTAAACAGGCGGCACATACAAGTCAAAATTTTCCTGCCCATTTGTGGAGCCAATTTATATCCAAGGTTACACAAGCTTTTTACTGGGTTTCTATTTGGGTCGTCAAATACCAGGGTGTGTAATTTAATCATATACAGATATCTTCAACTTCATCAAACTGTGTCTGTACATTTTAGAACAAACAGTATGTCAGACAGAGGAGGTGGCAGGCTCTTCACCTGCCGAGTGAGGCAGAGGCAACAAACATTCCAGGCCCAGGTCACGCAGCACAGCAAGGGACTCGCAGCAGGTCAACTCGGTGAGGCCACAACAGTCGCCTGTCAACTAAGCGGCCGTGTACTGTACATAGCCAACCCAAGGTGTTCTTGGATTGGTTGACTAGGTCATCCACTTCTCCCAGATGAACATCTGACAACCCCAGCCAAGAGTCGGTGGGAACATCAGACACAACTTAGTTGGCATGGCCCGTGGTGAAGCTGGTCAGAGCGGCCCACACCTTTCCTCAACCCGCCTCTGACCCATCCGGTTTCCCTCAGTCCAGAGATCTACTATGTTGCTGGCCTCAGCGCCATCTATAATAGCGAGGATGAACAATTTGAGGAAGGGAGCAGTCAGCACTACATGACAGCGAAGAAATTGGGCCAATATCCCCTGCTTCTTGAGTAGTGCGACCAAGATATAGAGTTGAGAAGTGGCATGGGAGGGTCCATGATTGTGAGTGGTACAGCCTCTGCAAACAATACCGGTGGTGAGGACAGCAGTATGATGATAAAACACAAAAAGATGATGATGTAAGCCGACACCGAGCACATGGGAGCCGGTTGAGGCAAGGGCTTCATCAATCGTCAGGAGAAGAGGCGTCAGCTTGCGCGTCAGGCAGCGGCGCAGCCAGCAATTTGGTCGTGTCCCCGGGGTCACAGATAGCACATTTTGGGGTCGGGACCCAAACCCACGGGAAAAAAAAACCCCTTCCAGGTCCAAAAAAGAGCCACGGGGGCTCAGCGAGGCAGGGCGGCAGTAGCCTCAGTGGGGAGCGTGGCGGTAAATCCGTACCGGGGTTTTTGCATTTTTTTTTCAAACCCCTGGGGAGCCGAATATTTAAAAGTAGAACTGTAAGCAGAAAGTGAAGGTGGCCAGGAGCAACTTGCACCACGGCCCGGGTCAACACAGCAGCGTCACCACCGGGTGGCCGGGGAAAAGGGGCTCAAGTTGGTCCACCGCCCCCCAGAAAAGCAGCAGCAGCACAGCGCCCAGGCAGAAACCCAAATTTCAGCCAGAAGGGCTCCAACCCCTCTGCAAAGGGGAGCTTTTTCTTTGACATCATCCCCCGGTCCAATGCTCCTGTCCCCTACCAGGGCCCAGCAGCCCCGCACGAGGCATTGCAAAGAGACAACATAGCCCCAACCACCTAAGGGGAGAAGCTGACTGTGCCCTTTCCAAGTTGTTGGTATGCAGCCCCCCTTTTTCCAAATGGGGGACTCTGCCCCGTTCAGAGAACTAATGGCTTGTGCCGACCGAAGGAGATTTCCCCAACCCGTAATTTCTTTTCCAAAAGGCAAAAAACCACATTCTAAATATTTAGAACGAAGGTGGGCAGCCTTGAGTTTAACGGTTTTTTTTCCAAGGTGCCGGCCCGCGGGCTTGGGAGCGAACTCTCAGGGCCATACATTTTTTTAAACGGCCCACGGGTGAATTGCTTCCGCCCAGGCAAAACCAAAAAATTTGGACGGGGAACGCCGCTTTCCCTCCACGTTTCAAACTGCGGCCCCGCCAATGTCCGCCTCCCCTCCCCCACCACCATCTCAGCCTCACAAATACTGCTCCCCTCTACCACATGTGTAGGGGGCAGCGGTGTCACCCCGTTCTACACCTGGTTTCCTCGGCGAACAAGCACACAGGGGAGGGAACTGCTCCGCCTCATGCAAAAAGAAAACGATGGTCTTTCCTGCGCCAACGCAAATCGGAACCATTGGGTTTCGGGCAAAGGGGGGGAACATGGGGTCCCCCGCGCACCGGGAGGGGGGTCCATGCGCCCTGCATGGCGCAAATGTTCAATCTGGTTTTTGGGAAAAAGGTTCCTAATCTTTTTTTTTTTTTTTGTTTTTTTTTTTTTTTTTTTTTTCCCCCGATCTTTAGAAATTTTGAAAATGCCAGGAAATGTGCATGCACTTTATCCCCCTTTTTACAACCAGGAACACCCTCCTCGAGTTGAGCGGGAAACGGTCCCCCAAACACTCTGATATGCTGTTTTCCACCCGTTGGGAAATTCCCGCCTGCACATGTTTTCCGACTGTAGAACAGAGAAAGGCCCCTTAACGAATTTTTTTGATGACCAGCAAGACAGAAGTACTCCCTGTGTAACTTTGATTGTCCCAGCCAGTGGCAGCTCAAGCGTGACACCCTGCCGTTTGTTTGAGGCCCATCGAGGAGGCGACGTTATTTGTACCAGTCTCAGGACACGGGATGAATAACGTCATTCCACTGCTTCATGTCCCCCCTGGAACAGTTCGAAAAATCTGTCTGGGCAGGGGGAATTGGAGACCCGTGGGCGACTACTTCTCGCGGCCACAGAAGTCCGGTGGGGACTGAAAAGGAGGAGGAGGAAGGAGGACATTGGAGCAGAAGCAATTGTCCCTGGTGAAAATGAGTGGTTTACTAAACCCGAGGTTTGAAAAGAAAAACAAGGGGAAAAAAGGGGGGAGGAGCAGGAGCAGCACTGGAGGAGGTAGAGGAGATGAGAAGACGAGGCAGATGACCCCGCAAGCACCGTGGCAGTAATCCCAGTGAGATGGAGGGCAGGGAGCCCCCTCGGAAGTCCACTTGTGCAATGGCCCCCGCCCAGCATGACTGAATTTGCCCTGGCTAGTGGACAGCCGAATAGTCACCATCCGGCAGAGGATGACTCTTCCAGGCTCTCCACCCTATTGGACCCTTCCGCTACGTCCAAAAAGGAGCCCTTTGTTCCCCAGCTATTGAGAGGGGAGGACAAACTCAATAACTATAGGGAAATCCACGTAGTAAGTTGGGGCCGCTGCCCATGTGAGCAACGTCCCCTCTGACAGGTCTGACCTGGGGGTTTCTTCAGCGCTCTACGTAACTACTTGCCCTGCGGCTTGCTGGGGGAAAGGTGGGGGGGTCCGGAGCCAGTAACAAGCTCCCATCCAGCAGCAACCTAAGTCCTGGGAGTCCCCCCACTGATGATCAGCTTCCTTCACCTGCCCCTAGTGAGGAGTGGCGTCGCCAAAGCAGCAGCAAGCAGGACCTGGAGCAAGAAACCCCTGAACCAAACAGGTGGTGGGGACTACTTGAAAGCCACTCTGCCACCCCAATAGAACCAAATCCGCAGGACTCTGGCAGCCAAACTGATGTGTGGCCGAAACTTTTCCGAGTTTGCAGTGGAGAGCTTTCCCTGCCCTGCCAAGTAGTTTGGCATACAGAGCGAGTTGTTACAGTGCGCGGGGGACATCCGTTTTACCCCCAAAGGAGAACCCGCTTGTCCACGGGAAAATGTGTGAACGACTGGACCCTTTGACAAGATTAATCAGGCGTGGATCCGGCCAGGATTTCCACACACCAATGCCTATAGGCCCCGTCAGACTATAATCAGCCATGACGCCTCACCCAAACATTGGTGTTAAATGATTAATGGGTTCAAACTATCCTGCCACAGCCACTATCCTGATGCGCCAACCCCGCCTGATGCACACTCTGCTGACAGATTTTCTCCATCTGCCACCAACCATCTTTTTACCAGGGACTGGTAATTGCCACCCACCTCCCACTCTGATTTGTTGTGCCAACTGTCGACCCCTCAATGCTCTGTTGTGGCTGCGGCCGGACTCCACACTTGTTCATTTGAGGCCACGTAAATGACTCATGACTGTTTGCTCCTGCTGCCGTCACATCCACTCCTCTGTCATTGTGGCCACTCTGTGGCCCTACTTCCAGTTTTTTGCCACCTCCAGAACTGTGGATAGTGCCACTTACTGACCTCATGCAGCTGCTGTTGCTGCTGCTGTGACCCCTAGACACTGTGATCATTGTGCCACCTCTAGTGTCCTAATTCCTGTTTTTTTGCCACTACAGAAGACCAATGTGCCAACTGTCTCATTCACCTCCATGCTAGCTGCTTGGGCCCATGACTTTGCACACTGTGCCCAGTGAGGCACTGGTCCCCTGACCTCATGCAGCATGCTTGGCTGCTGCCGTGACCTCCCACACTGTTTCATTGTCCCCCCACTCTGTGGCCTACACCCTGTTTTTTGTTTTTTATGCCAACTCCAGAAAATTTCCAATGTGCCACTAGCCCCTGACCTCATGGCTGCCTGCTAGTGGCTGCTGCCCCGTTATCTACATCCTAGTGTCCCATTGTGTCCACTGTCAGACCTCAATGCTGCTGCTGTGGCCTGCTGCCGCGACCCTCCCACCTGTCATTGTGCCACTGGTCTGACCTCATTCTGCGCAGAGGCAGCTAGCCCGTGACCCACCACACTGTGTCCATTCCCACTCTTGAGGCCTACTCCTGTTTTTTTTATTGCACCACCCAGAATATGATTTTGCCACTGCACTGACCTCATGCTGCCCCTAGCGTTGGCTTCAGCCCGTGACCTACCACACAGTTCCCAAAGTGGGCCACTGACTGACCTCATGCGCTGCTGTGGCTGCTGCCGGACCTACACACTGTTTCATTGTGACACTGTCTGACCACAAGCAGCTGCAGAGGCTGCTGCCGTGACCCTTCCCTCACAGTGTCTTTTCCCCCACTCTGGCCTACTCCTGTTTTTTTTTTTTGCCACCTCCAAATTGTCCCTTGTGCCACTGCCTGACCTTCATGCTGCAGCTGTGGGGCCTGCCTGCGTGTGACCTCCACACTGTGTCAATTAGTGCCACTGGTTTCTGACCCTCAATCTGCTGCTTGGCTGCTTGCGTTGACCCCTCCACACATGTTGTCAATATTTGCCACTGTCCTGACCCACATTCTGCTGGCTTTGAGGCTGCTGCCCGGACCCTACACACTTGTCATTGTCCCACTTCTGTGCCCCACTCCTGTTTTGCTACCTCCAGAATATGATTGTGCCACTGCCTGACCTCAGCTTGCCTGCAGTGGCATCAACCGTGACCTAACACCACTGGGTGTCATTGTGGCCACTGTCTGACCCTCTTGCCTGCGCTGCTGCTGTGGCAGCTGCCCGTGACCCTACACACTGTGGGTCATTGTTCCACTGGCCTGACCTCCATCGCTGCAGCTTGTGGGCTGCCTGCCCGTTGACCGCCACACTGTTCATGTCCCCACTCCTGTGGCCTACTCCTGTTTTTTTTTCCACCTCCAGAATTGTCATTGTGCCACTGCCTGACCTTATGCCCAGGCTGCTGTGCTGCTGCCGTGACCCTCCACACTGTGGTCATTGTGCCACTGTCTGACCTCATGCTGCCTGCTGTTGGCTTGCTGCCCGCGACTCCAACCACTGTGTCCATTGTGCCCACTGTCCTGACCTTTTTGCTGCTGCTGTGGCTTCTGCCGTTAGGTCCCTACAAACACTGTGTCATTGAGCCACTGATCCATGAACCTCATGTTGCTGCTGGTTGCCCGCTGCCGTGACCTCCACACTGTGTCCAATGTCCCACTCTGTGGCCTACTCCTGTTATTTGCACACTCCAAAATTTCAATTGTGCCACTGCCTGAACTCATGCCTGCCTAGCTGTGGCTGCTGCCGTGACCTCCCACCCCCAAACAAAAAACCCAAAAATAAAAAAAAAAAACTTGTGTCATTTGGCACTGTCTTACCTCATGCTGCCTTGCTGTGAGCTGCTTGCCGTGACCTCCACACACTGTCCCATTGTGCCCACTGTCCTGACCTCAATGCTGCTGCTGTGTCCTGCTGCCCCGTGACCCTCCACACACTGTCCATTGTGCCACTGTCTGACCTCCAAGCCTTGCAGCTGTGGCTGATGCCGTGGAAACCTCCACACCTTTGTCCATTGACCACTGGTCCTGACCTCATCCTTGCTGCCCGTGGCCTGCTGGCCGTGACCTACACACCTGTGTCCCAATGTGCCACTGTTCTGGACCTCATGGCAGCTGCTGTTGCTGCTGGCCGTGACCTCCACATTTGTCAAAAGTCCCCCCTCTGTGGCCAAACCCTTATTTTGCCACCTCCAAATGGTTTTTATCCTGCCACCCTGGGCTGAACACATGCTTTTCCCCGCTGTGGGCTGGCTGCCTGACCCCACATGTGTCATTGTCCACTCTGTGGGCCACTCCTTTTTTTCCACCTCCAGAATTATTGTGCCCTGCCCCACCTCATGCTGCTGCTTGGCTCTGCCGTGACCTCCCCCCCCTGTGTCATTGGCCACGTCCCCCTTTAAACCTCATTGCGCTGCTGTGGCTGCTGCCGTGACCTCCACACTGGGCATTGTCCACTGTCCTGACCTCATGCTTTTCCTGTGGCTGCTGCTTTTCCTCCACACGGTCATTGTCCCCCCTTTTGGCCACTCCGTTTTTTTTACCTCCAGAAAGTAACCACTGCCGACCTCTGTGCTGTTTGGGGGGGGTGCCGTGACCCCCAAAAACTTGGCATTGTCCCCCTTGGGCCACCCTTTTGCCACCCAAATTTTTCATTTGTCCCCGCTGACCTCTGCGCGCTGTGGGGTCTGCCGTGAAATCCCCATTTGTCATTGTCCACTCGTGGCCTACCCTGTTTTTTTCCACCTCCAGAAGTGATTGTGCCCAGTCCTTCCTCAATGCTTGCGTCTGGCGCGCCGTTTTCCTCCCCATTGTCATTTCCCACTCGTTTGCCTACCCGTTTTCCACCTCCAGTGTCATTTTGCCACGTCTGACCCATGCTGCGTGTGGGGGTGCTCCGTGACCTCCACACTGTGTCCCTTGTCCCCCTCTGTGGCCTACTTTTTTTTTGCCACCCCAAATGTATTTTTGCCACTGCCCGACCCATGCCGCGTTGCTGCCGTGACCTACACAATTGGTTTGTTCCCCCTT
>JAODAL010072228.1:0-15200 GCA_025379985.1 Phyllomedusa bahiana
ATATTCCCCCGCTACAGGTTGCGAATCAAAATTCCCCCAGTTTTTAAATCCGCCGTTAAGCAAACTGAGCACAGTCTGGTAGGAGTCGAGAGACCTAGAAAAAGCCCAAGCTCAGCAAATCAATTACGCTATAAAAAACGCCGACCTGGACCTGAATATTTAGTCGGCGACAAGGTGTGGCTCTCGACTAAAAATCTCCGTCTTCGGGTGCCATCTGCTAAGTTCGCTCCCCGGTTTATCGGTCCGTTCATTATCACTGAAATTATTAAATTCAAACTCCGCCTTCCAAGTTCACTCCGTATCCATCCGGTATTCCACAAATCTCTCCTGAAAAAATACATTCCTGCTGTGGTCGGTCACCCTCCTCCTCATCCTGTGCTCATATAAGGGGAATTAGAATATGAAATAGAGCGTATTATCGACTCTTGCAGGGTTCAGAATGCCCTCCAATACCTGGTGAACTGGAGGGGTTACAGTCCGGAAGAACGGGTGTGGGTGGCGTCTAGGGACTTGCTTGCTCCCGAACTGGTGACAAAATTTCACCGAGCCAACCCATTCAAGCCAGGGGGATCTAAGGAGGGTCCAGTGGCCCTCTCATAGAAGGGGGGTACTGTCACGTCCGTGCCATGTGGCCCTGGTCGCCGGCCACGGCCGCGGCAATCATAACTGCGGCCTTGCCGCCTTTGTGTGAACACTTCCCTGTAGCCACGTATCTTGATTGATTTCTGGTCGACGCCTTGGCCAGAAATCCTCCAGCACTCATAGGGGTTAATCAGCTCTCTGGATTGACAGGTTCTTCCACCTATCCTAGCTCCCCTACTTCCACCCTTTTCCTATATATAGCCACTGCTTCCTCTTCTCAATGCCTGCTAAAACTGCTCGCCTTTATAGTTAGCCTGTCATATTGTCTTTTTCTCTGTGCTACTAAATCTCTGCTTTTTTTCGGGTTTTCTCCCTTTGCCTCACGAATCTGTACCGCGCTGCCCGCCCTGTTATTGACTTGGACCGCTCCGACTACGGCTTTTGTGTTCTTTGTTTGTTTGTTTGTCTTTGTTTGTGCACTCTGCTCAGTGTAGCCTTGAGTCTTCAGGTTGGGGCCGGCCTGTTAAGGAGTCGGGTTCCCCAAAAGGCAGGGACAGGGGCTGGGATCAGTGTCAGGGCCCCACTTGTCCGTGTCTTGTGTGCGTCCCTGACCATCCCTAACAGTCCTCTTATTCAGGGATACTGGTCACAAGTTAGTGAGGTTATTGACCCCATTGACCCCCTGACCTTCCTCCTAAATGTCCCCCCAAAAGGCTTTCACAAGAAAGCCTTGAAATTACTTCTCCATCTTTTAACCGCTGCTAAATGCTTGATTTTGACCTTCTGGAAGCAGACGCAGCCACCGTCGCTTCATATTTACAAACACAGATTGTGAAATACAACGCATAGAGCGCCTCACTTCCCTCATACATGACAACCCATACTCTTATGACGCAGTTTGGAAGCCTCCCTGTCGCTTACTGGTCCTTACAATCATCTTAAGATCCATGTAAATCCCCTCCTCTTTCCTTCTTCCCTCGTGTGTTTTTCCCCGAGTCTGTGTGTGGTCTTGTGTTTGGATTGTCTTGTTTATCTGTTGTTCATTTCAGCCACTGATTTTATTGTTTCGGCATATTTCTGTTTTTATCATACTGACTACTGACATATTCTGTCCTAATCAAGGGCGATTCAGTATTTCTTAATGGTAGTCAACATGACAAGATAAGTCTTACTCTCATATGTAACGTCAACAACCTTTGTTAAATGGTATTGCATTTTGTATTTGTTTTTGTGTGTGCTGTTTTCATCTTCACACTTTGTATATATCATTTATGGAAAAAGTACAAAAATGTTAATAAAGATACAATTATAAAAAAAAAAAAAGGATCTTAGAATCTTTAAAAATAACAAAATGCAATATAAGTAGAGAAGTTATTTACAACTGGTCAAGAAATAAACAAACTGTAAACTTGTCAAGTGTGACAAGAGGATCCTTAGCTCTTGCTGTTATCTGGTTGATTTATGGCCTCCACAATTCAGACAATGGGCCTCGTGTATGAAAACTGTCTAGGTCTAAAATTAACTTTTTTTCCCATAGCAACCAATCAGAGTGCCCATTCATGTCATATAGTTAGAGATGGGTGAATTTCTCAAAAATTCGACTTCGCCGAATTTTCTGACAAAATTTGTTTTGGTCCGAATTACTTTAGGACGAATCGCGTTAAAAAACAGCTATTTCCAGGCTGCACAGAGCCTGTAGGGTGCTGTAGAACGTTGTACCATGCTTAAATATGCAGAGGGAGCTTGATTTGGTCTTCATACAATGTTGTGTTTTAGTATTACACGCAGATGACTGCCGCCGCTCTTAGAATCGCTTCACTATAAAATTCCCTGGGCACTTAAGAGGACAAAACTGACAAAAAAACTGAAGGGGGAATGTAGCCTGATAAAGTTATGGCAGCGCCAGCTGGAAATAAACAAGCGAGGGGTCAGGTGCAACATCATGACAAGTGTGGAGGTGACGGAGCAGCCACAGCAGCATGAGGTCAGAGAGTGGCACAAAGACATTCTGGAGGTGGGAAAAAAACAGGTAGGCCCCAAAAGAGCACAAAACACAGTGTGGAGGGGGACGGCAGCACCCCCAGAAGCAGCATGAGGTCGACATGGGACAATGAATTCTGGGGTGGGAAAAAAAGGAGTGGCCACAGAAGTGCACTAATGACACAGTGTGTAAGTCACGGCAGCAGCCACATAGCAGCATGAGGTCAGAAGTGGCAACAATGACAGAGTGTGTAGGTGACGGCAGCAGCCACAGCCAGCATGAGGTCAGACAGTGGCACAATGACATTCTGGAGGTAGCAAAAACAGTGTAGGGAACACAGAGAGTGAGGCACAATGGACAAGATTGTGGAGGTGGCACAAACAGGAGTAGGCCACAGAGTGGCACAATGACACAGTGTGGAGGGCACGGCAGCAGCCACAGCAGCAGCATGAGGTCAGACAGTGGCACAATGACATTCTGGAGGTGGCAAAAAGAGGAGTAGGCCACAGAGTGGCACAATGACAGATTTTGGAGGTGGCAAAAACAGGACTAGGCCACAGAGTGGCACAATGACACAGTGTGGAGGGCACGGCAGCAGCCACAGCAGCAGCAAAAGGTCAGACAGTGGCACAATGACATTCTGGAGGTAGCAAAAACAGTAGTAGACAAGAGAGTGCAACAGGTGTGGAGGGGGCACAAAGGGGTGGGCCACAAGTGCCAAATGAACAGTGTGGGGGGCCGGGGCAGCACCCACAGCACAGCATGAGGTCAGACGTGGCACAAGAAAGGGTGGTAGGTCACGGCAGCAGCCACGCACAGCAGAAGTCAGACAGTGGCACAATGACATTTGGGGGTACAAAAACAGTATGCCAGAGAGTGGCACAATGACAAGTGTGGAGGTCACGGGAAACAGCCACAGCAGCAGCATGGGGTCAGAGAGGGGCACAATGACACAGTGTGGGGTGGCACACATAGAGTAGGCCACGAGGGGCCAATGACAGGAGTGGGGTGACGGCGGGGAAAAACAGAGAGGCAGAGGTGGCGCAAGACAGGGTGTGGAGGTGCCGCAGAAACAAAAACAGCCATGAGGTCATAGAGGGGCACAATGACAGAGTGTGGAGGTGGGTGGGGAATACCAGTCCCCGGGAAAGGAGGTGGTAGGCAGATGGAGAAACTTCAGCAATGGTGGCATCAGGGAGGTGGCAGCATCAAAAAGTGGTTTGGGGGTAGTTTGAAAACCCCCACTCATTTCTCAAAGTTTGGTGAGGCCCAGGCTTTATGTAGTCTGACGCCTAAGGCTTGGTGTGTGGAAAATCCCGGCCCCAACCCCGCCGATTCATCTTGACAAAAAAGGGCAGTGTTCACATTTTTTCCAGGGCAAGCGGGGGTTTTCCCTTGGGAAAGATGGCCCCCGCCGCACTGAACACCCCTGATGCCACCTACGGCCGGGCAGGACAGCTTTTCCACTGCAAACCGGAAATTGCGGCCACACATCCATTTTGCTGCCCAGTAGTCCAGTGAATCTTTAACTGGGGGGGCAGAGTTTCGTCCAAGTAGGCCACCACCTGTTTATTCAGGGGACTGCCCATTCCTGCTGCGCTGCGGCTCTGCTGGCACTGCCCTCCTCAATAGGGGGTAAAAAAAGCTGCCCTTCAGTGACTCCAACTTAGGTTGCGGGTGATGGAGCAGGGTTTCTGCTCCTACCCCCCACCTTCCCCAGCAGCCGCGGCAGTAGTACTGAGCGCTGAGGAACCCCCCGGTCAGACTTGTCAGAGGAGGGACAAAGCCACACATAGGCAGCGGTCAACTGACTACGGAGGATTTTCCTATAATATTTGAGTTTGTCCTCCCTCTCAGCAGCTGGGAAAAAGGCTCCCATTTTGGACCGGTAGCGAGGGTCCAATAGGGTGGAGAGACAGAAGTCATCTCTCTGCCAGATGGTGACTATTTGGCTGTCACTAGCCAGGCAAATCACATGCTGCGGGCCATCTGCACAAGTGACTCCCCAGGGACTCCCTGCCTCCATCTCCACTGTATACTGCCACAGTGCTTGCGGGTCATCTTCCTCGTCTTCCTCATCTCCATCTACCTCCTCCAGCTGCTCCTGCTCCTCCTCTCCTGTCACCTGGGTAGAAAATACACTCATTTCACCAGACAATGCTTCTGCTCCAATGTCCTTCTCCTCCTCCTCCTCCAGTTCAGTCCCCACCAGACTCATGTGGCTGACAGATGTAGTCGCCACGTCTTCAGTCCCCTGCCCAGACAGATTTTTCAGCATCTGTTCCAGGACATGAAGCAGTAGAATGATGTTATTCATCCCATAGTCCTGGCGACTGACAAAAATTTTCCCTCCTCAAGGTCCAGCAAACGGGGAACCCACGCATGAGCTGCCATGGCTGACATAAAAGTTCCACGGGGGGAGTACCCTGTCCCCCTGGATCATCAACAAATCTAATGGCCTTTCTTGTTCATATAGTCCCCAACATGTCCCCGGGGGAAATTAAAAACGGGGGAAACATCGCATATCAGCAGTTTTTGGGGACCCGTTCTCCGCTGCAACCGAGGGGGGTTTTCCCCGGGTTTTTGTGGGAATAGAAGTGCATGCACATTTTCCGGCCATTTTCAGAATCTTCGAAGATCGGTAAAAAATTCAGGAATTTTTACAACCAGATTAAACCGTGCGTCATGCAGGGCGCTGGACCATCCCCCCTTGGTGCGCGCGGACACCATGTTCCTCCCATTGTCCTCACCGGGGCCCAATTTGCATTTGGCGCGGAGAAAGCCAACTCGATTTCTTTGCAGACGGAGCATTCCCTCCGCTTGGACTTCTTTTCGCCGAGGAAGCCAGGTGTAGAACGCTTGAAAAACCGTGTCCCCTACACATGGGTATGATGGACAGCATTGTGGGGGGCTATGATGGTGGTGGTGGTGGAGGAGGAGGGCGGAAAATTGGTGCAGGGCAGCGTTTGACCACGTGGAGGAGAAAGGGCGTCTCCTGTCCAAGTTGTTGGGTGTGGGGGCAGGAACACATTCACCCTGGGCCCGTAAAGGACATGTACTGGCCGTGACCGTAGTTACAGTTCCACCGTCCATGCTGCCGGCACCTTGGAAGGTGGTACTGCCTTTTTTGGAAAAAAAATTTTATGGTTTGGGAAAACTTCCACCTCGCTCGGCACAACCATTAGTTCCTAAAAGGGTGAAGAGACCACCATTTGGAAAGGGGGGGAAGCAGTACCAACAACTTGGACAGGAGTACGGTCAGCTTCTGCACCTTGGGAAAAGGTTGGACACAACGTTTTTCTCTTTGCAACGCCCATGAACGACTGTGGCGCATGGTAGCGGGGAGCAGGACATCTGGACCGGGAGATATTTTTCAAATAAAAACACTCCCTTCTGCAGAGGTGGGGAGCCTTGACTGCTGCAATGGCATGCGTGCCACTGGTGCTGTGCTGCGGGGCGGGGATGGACCACCACACTGAGCCACGTTTCCCCGGCCACCGGGTGGTAACCCATGTTTTTCGCAGGGCCGTTGGTGCCAACGTTACTCAGGGCCCACCTTCACTTTATGCCCACAGATTCAAAAACTATACCCATATTCGGCTCCCCGGGGTGACTTAGCAAAAAAACTGCACACCGCCCATTTCGGGTTTTTCCGCCAAGCTCCCCCGGAGTGACTACTACCGCTGGCCTCTTTAGCCCCTGTGTCGCTACTTTCTTCTACCGCGAAGCGGGTTTTTTTACCCCGTTGGGCCCCTTTTGGTCCTGACCTCACCTGCTGCTACCCCCGTGACTCACGCCAACAACCCATTTCTGGCTGCGCCCCTGCCTGGCGCCAATTTTACGCCTCTTCTCCTGACGATGATGAAGCTCTTGCTTCCACCCTCCCAAGTGCGGGCTCATCAAACCATCGATTTGTGTTTCATCGTCAATGCTGTCCTCATCACCGTTTCTATGCAGAGGGTACCCCCCACAACATGACCCCCTGCCACTTCCACATCTAACTTTTCCCCCACTGCAAGAAGCAGAGGATACTGGCCCCATTTTTTCGTGACAATTGGGTGACTGCCCCCCTCAAATTGTTCATCCTCGCTTATATAGCGCTGAGCCCAGACCACTAAAAATCTCTGGCGAGGGAAAAACCCGGTGGGACGAGGTGGGGCAGGACAGGTGAGGGCCGCTGCCCGCTCCGGGCCCTGCCAACTAAGGGTTTGTGTCTACTTCCCACCGACTCTTTGGGGGGGGTTTTCAATGTCTCTGGGAGGGAAATGGGTGACCTTGTCAACCCAAACAAGAACCATTGGGTTGCTGCAACACACGGCCCCCCCATGAACACCGGGGAATTTTGGCCTCACCGAGTGACCCCCGCTGCGACGTCCCTTGCTGGCTGCGGGCCTGTTCCTGAATGTTTGTGCCACTGCACCGCAGTGAAGACCCCGCCCCACTCTTCTGATATAATGTTTTTTCTAAAATGTACAGACCCTTTTTAATGAGATATTTGAAATGATAAATACCACCCCTTTTTGACTCCAAATGAACCACTAAAACTTGGTAAAATCTTGGGTATAAATTGTGCTCCACAAATGGGGAGAAAAATGTACTTGTATGTGCCATTTAAAAAAACTGTGTATTTTACTTAATATAAAAGCACAAACAGGCTTAATTAACCTTCGGATATGAATTATGCTAGAGCCATAATTTCTTCTTTGGCGGTGAAAAACAACATTTCTTTTACTTAGTACAACTGCAGAAAAATACTTAGTTAACCCTTGGATGTTAATTGCGCAAAAGAGATGTGCTGCCAACAATTACAAGTTTTGTAGCATGTTAAAACGGCGTGTATTTTACAGAACACAACAACAGAAAAACTCGTAATTAACCTTCGAATATGAATTATGCTACAGGCAAAATTTCTTCTTTGGCGGTGAAAAACATTTCTTTTACTGAATACAACTGCAGAACAATACTTAGTTAACCCTTGGATGTAAATTGCGCAAAAGAAATGTGCTGCCAACAATTACCAGCTTTGTAACGTCTTAAAACGGCGTGTATTTTATGGAACACAACAACAGAAAAACTCGTAATTAACCTTCGGATATGAATTATGCTACAGGCAAAATTTCTTCTTTGGCGTTGAAAAACACCGTTTCTTTTAGTGACCACAACAGCAGAACAGCGCTTAATTAACCTCTGGATCTAAATTGCGCAAAATAAATGAGCAACCAAAAATTAAGTGGTATTTGGATTGTAAAAACGCTGTTTCTTTAACTGAATACAACAGCAACAGGCTTAGTTAACTCTTGGATATTCAATGTGCTCAAGAACTAAGCAGATAGCATTAAAATGTATATGCAGCTGAACTGGACGCACACTGGACTTCAATTCCAATACCCCACAAAATCAGTTAAGAAAGTGTTAGACCTAGAAAGTTTTCATACATGTGGCCCAATGTGTCATGAAATTAGGATGGACATTAAAGCCATACTTCAAAGTTTGAAATTTTTGAGTTAGCTTATATTCCCAATTTCTCCATTTCCTCTGCTTTTGAAATGTCCCATTAAAACCACAGTCCTCAAATCCTCAATTGGGTGGTATTCTCAGGAGAAATATCTTTTTTACACACATACAATTTTTAACTTTGAAAATGGAAATTTTTTCAAAATTTTCACATTTTGATAGCCTGATGGCTGATTTAGTGCTGAAAGTTTCAGTGCTGAAATCCACATCTGTAAGAGTGGTTTTAGAATGTGGATTTGACTCTGACTTTCAGAAGCAGACTTTTAGCCTCCTATATACTTAAACCCTTTAAGCCCCAGGCCTGAAAAATACTTTTTATATTTTTTGCCTCCTGCAACAGTCGTAACTTTTTTATTTTTTCAATGACACAGTTGTATGCAGTTGCCTTGTCTTATTCAGGAGAAAGAGGGGACATAGTTTGAGTTCACATATAAATTATTGCAGAATTTAAAAAAAAATGTTTTCAAATTTGATTTTTTAAATTTTTTTTAAACCATTCATATTTCACACTAAATAACTTACATTAATAAACTTTCACACTAAATAATTAGATGAATTCTACAGGTTATTAAGGTGGTGTAGATTCCTAATATGCATAGTTTTTTGTGTAATGTAGGCACAATAATTTTGTATTAAAAATGTATTTTGATTTATTTTTTTATTTTTAAACACAATTTTTTTTAAACTTTTTTTATAATCTGTTGAAGGGATAATTATTTTACTTTTTTTTTTTTTTACACTTAGTAATGTATTAGTATAACACCGAGGTGGGCTTTCCAGAATACAGCAAAGTCACTGACAAGAGAAACTACTCCAACACCAGTTCAGACAAATGAATATTTTTACTGGAATCTAAATAAAAAGGGGTATTATCCCGATACTTCAAGAATAGTGATGAGCGATCACGTTAACTATCGTCATCGGGTTGATCGTCGATATCGGCAATTATCAAGACGATATCCGATAGTCGATAATAGATTATCACCGATGACCATTAAAGTCTATGGGAGAGGAACAACACCTTCATTCTTACACCCAAACAGGGATGGAGAAGCTGGAATTAACATCCACAACAGTAAAATGGATATGTGCTACATCTTAGGCAACTATATTTACTATTTTGCCATAGGCAAAGTTAAACTCTATCAGTTCTCTATCTGTTAAACACTAAAACGTAACATTTATTATATCTAACTCTTAACCTCTATACACACTATTGAAAAACCTGATCTCTAACCTCATCATTTAACCCTTTTTGCTTCTGAAAGAAGACACAGAACAAATAAGGCCCCCCCTTGTGACACCGTCTGCAGCACTTGTAGACAGAGGTGAGAGATCACAATTTAAAACGTCATATCTGACCTCGCCGACATGTTTCGCCAGCTAACTTGGCTTTATCAAGGCTTAGAGGTCCGATCGGCCTTATTTGTTCTGTGTCTATGAGATTAGGGACGACTGCCCAAGTAGTTGGCTTGGGATCCCTTACTGAAGCTAGTACTTTGCTATAGATATAAGGCTCTCCTGTTAATAGGTGGGGTTCCACCAGACTTGATGATAGAAAGGGAGTTATTCCCTCTTTCAGAAGCAAAAAGGGTTAAATGATGAGGATAGAGATCAGGTTTTTAAATAGTGTGTATAGAGGTTAAGAGTTAGATATAATAAAAGTTACGTTTTAGTGTTTAACAGATAGAGAACTGATAGAGTTTAAGTTTGCCTATGGCAAAATAGTAAATATAGTGATCAAAAGTCACTCTTTGTTGTCTTGCGAGATTCCCAATTTTTTGGAGATTATGTGACATCTTAGGCAACACACTTAGGTTATAAAAGCCACAGAAAAAAAGTCACACACCATTCACTATCCCTGTCTCGTACCACAGCATGACCCTTAAACCTGCATGACCCACACATTTAAAAAGTGACAGAAGGCAGTTTGATTTTAACCATCATTTTACTTGAACTGGACATTGAATATCCCTGTCCTGGAACGCAGCATGAGCCCCAAACCTGCATGACCCAAGATTAAAAAGTGCCAGAAAAAGGAGTCTTTCAACTACCATTTTAGTTTCACTGGACATAGACTATCCCTGTCCTGGCCACAGCATTAGCCCCAAACCTGCATGACCCCCAGATTTAAAAAGTTCCGAAAAAAGGAGTCTTTTAACCACCATTAGAGATGAACTGGACACAAACTATATCTGTCCTGCACCGCAGTATGACCAAAAAACCAGTCTGACCCCCAGATTAAAAAGTGCCGGAAAAAGGAGTCTGTGAACCAACCATTTTATTTGAATGGCATTGACTATACCTGTTCTTTTACCCATATGACCATTAAAAATTTGACCCCCGATTAAAAGTGCCGGAAAAGGATCTTTTAAACCACCATTTTAGTTGAACGGACATTACTAGACCCCTGGGGCCAAAAAACCTGACCCCAAAAAACCCTTTTAAACCCCAAGGCTGGGATTTTTAAAATTTTCCCCGATGGGCCCCCCAAAAATTTAAAAAGGGGAGTTTTAAAACCCCCTTTTTTGAGAAAAGGCATTGACTAACCTTTTGTACCACAATTGCCTTAACCGTCTGACCCACAAAAAAAAAGTGCCGGGGAAAAAAGGGGTCTTTGAACCCCCATTTTAGTTGAATGGGCATTGACTAGTCTATCCTGGGCACAGCATGAGCCCCAAACCTGTTTAACCCCCCAAATTTAAAAGTGCCGCAAAAAGGAGTCTTTTAACCACCATTTTAGTTGAACTGGGAACATTAACTAATCTGTCCCTTACCGCAATGACCATTAAATCTGTTACCCACAGATTAAAAAGTGCCGGGGGGAAAGGAGCCTTTCAACCCCCTTTTTTGTTGAAATGGGCATTCACTTACCTGTTCTGTACCACAGTATGACCCTAAAAACCCGTCTTACCCACAGATTAAAAAAAGCCGGGGGAAAAAGGGTCTTTGAACCACCCTTTTAGTTGAAATTGGACATTTACCCAGGGCCTTTTCCTGGGTAAAACCCACCCTTGTTCAGTTTTCCCCCACCTCCCTTGTTTCAATTTTAGAAAGGGAAATTTTTTTTTCAGCTATTTTTTTAAAATGCCATTTTTTAGTAGTTTAAAAAATAGAAAACCATTTTTAAAATAGGATGGAATCCCCCCCACTCTTTTGTTTCTCTTTTTTTTTTAATTTTATTAAAAGGGTTTCTCAAATACAGGGATTTTCCCGCTATTTTAAAGATCTTGCCAAAAAAAAAGTCATTTTGCAATATGTGTCCATTAACAGTTCCAAAACCCATTCCTGTTTTTGACAGCACCATCACCCTTTTAACCACTTTTGACAATTGTGAAAACCAAAAGTCTTTTAAAAAACCCATTTTTTAGAAAGGGCCCTTTGTATAACTGAATTTTTACCAGCCCCAAAAAGCCCCAAAAAATTTAAAAAAAAATGACCCTTTAGCCCCCTTTTGACAATTGTGAAGAACAAATGTCTGGTTTTGAACCCCATTTTTTTAAAAAAAAGGACCTTTTAATTAAACTTTAATTCCACAGCAAAATGCCCTAAAAATTCAAAACAAAGACCCTGAGCCACTTTTTACAAATTTTGAGGAACAAAAGTCTGTTAAAAAACCCCATTTTTTAGAATAGGGGGACCGAGTATTGGGGTGCATTTCAAAGCATCCCTTACCCCAAAAAAATTTTAAAAAACTTCCAGCCACGTTTAAAAAAATTTTGAGAAGAAATGCCATTTTGAAGGCCCCATTTCTGGGTTTCCCAAAAGGGCCTTTTTATAGCTGATCACACAGCAAATGACCCCAAAAATTATAAAAAAAAATTTTCTTCCACCATATTAAAAATTTTTATGGAGAAATGCCCCCCTTTAAGCCCCAATTTTTGGGTTTCCCAAAAACCAAGGATTTTAGTGTATCACACAGCAACAAGACCCCCGAAAAATTTTAAAAATTTACTTCTCACCACTATTTAAAAAAATTTTGGGTGAGGGAAAACCACTTAGAAGCCCCCATTTCTGTTCCCCAAAGGGGGCCCTGGTTATAGATGTATTCACGCAACCCGACCCCCCAAAAAATTATAAATTTTGACTTCTCTACAATACTAAAATTTGTGATGGAGAAAAAAACCCCTTAGAAGGCCACATTTCTGTTCCAAAACCATAATTAAAAACTGTATTTTCACGCAACATGACCTCAAAAAACCATTGACAATGTTAAAAATTCTAAAAATAAAGTGATTTTAAAAGGAATAAAAGGTTTTTTCATTTAAACCCTTTTTTGTCTTTTACAGTCCCCCACACCGGGAACCCCACAAAAAAAAATCTTTTTTGGGAAATTTTGGGAAAAAAAAATGCCGAGAGAAAAAGTTCATTTTAAAAAAAAATTTTTAAAATCCCCTTTCTGTTTGAAGAGGAAAGTGAATTTTGCCCCCCAACTATTCGGTGCCCGGCAATTTGGGGCCAAAAACAACATCAGAGATCCATGCCTGATTCATTTTTTGATGAATGTCAAACAATCAACATTATCGGGAAAGCCGGGGGGTTTGTCCCGTAAATGGGCTCCCCCCAGGGTGTGCTGAAGGTCCCCCTCCGATATGACGCTTTGGGTTTGGGCAGGACAACACCTCTATGGGTGGAAGCAAAATCGGGCCCTTCATCCATTTTGGATACCCAGAATTTCGATTGGGGTCCCGGAAAAAAATCCCCAAAAAAATCGGGTGTTGGGGACGCAGGGTAGTTGTTTCAACCCCTGATTTTAAGCTGGGTCTCTGTGGGTTTTTTGTGCCCCCGCATTACAAAACATTGGTGGGGGGTGGTAAATAAAGATTGACAAAAGGTCACCCATTATTCCCTTCCCGCCACCATTGGGCCCCTGCGGGTTGGGCCTACGGCTACTTGGGGACTCTAATTGCTGTCACGTCGCCCGACGTTTTTTCCCCCGTGCATTTGGGAAAAACGGAAAACAGACACAAAAGATGCTCCCGTTTTATCAACCCCAAGGTTTTCCATTTTCTGCATTTTACTCTTATTTTGGGTGGGGGGAAAAGGAAATGCTGAGTTTTTTTTTGTAGGGGGATCCAGGGGTGGCCACCCTGTAATGTTGTTATTTTGAGGGCCTTAATGTGAGGATCGTTGGAAAAATGGGCATCCAAACTCTTGTGAGGATGGGCCCCTTGATTTCCCAAGTGGGGGTTTTGGGGGGCACTAGCAAACTGTCTCCTCACTTCCTCCTCCGCCTCAAATTGGGCCCAAACCTTTTCCCAAGAGGACGCCCGGTATCGGGTTAGGAATAACTCCTCCTCCTCCTCCGTTCCTTTTTGGCACAGCTTCGACACACCCCTGACTTGCCTCAGATGATGCCCCCTGAAAGCTGATGCGCCGCCTTGCATAGCCCTGGACCCCCAACCATGCCTAAAGAAGACCGTAAAATAGTGAAACTGTCTGGGGTTTTGGATTGACGGGGGGAAAAGGGTCCGTGTCCGCATTGTGTCCGTCTCCTCCTCCGCCTGGGGAAAATGATGTTTAATGTCCAACGAATTTCCAGAACTAAAATCCCACAAAGCTCATGTGACAAGGGCATTGTCCGCATGACCATGTTGGTGGCTTCTTTTAAAAAAAGGGGAAAGGTGGTGAGAGTCTTTCACCCCCTCCACTCTCGGGGGCTCAAACACCTAAGGTCCCCACCACTGCTTTTCAGCCAGTTCACTTACTGCGTAATGGCATTTCCTACTGCCCCCAATCGCTGAAGCATGTGGAGGGGGAATTCCAGCATGTTGCCACGTCAACAATGAGACGGTGACGGGGAGGCCAAGCTGATGCTGCAAAGCCCATGGGCGAACAGGGGCAACGGCGGAAGTGCGAACTCAGACCCACCTTTTCCCCCAGCGGCAGTCCAGCCCCGGGCAGCCTTTAGAAATTTCTGGAGGGAAAAGGTTTTCTTTGACATGTGCCAGGAAGTAATTCGCCAGCCTACTGATTTTAAGGGGCGGCCAAGATTTAAACCGTTATCGTACACCCCCTTTGCCCAAAAGGTTCTTGGACCCAGCCAGCGCCATCTCGTTGGGGGAGAGCCGTCGAAAAGCCCCTGACCTGTGGGGGACGATCCCCAAAGACAGATTAATTTAAAACATGGCCTCTTTTTTGGGGCCCCCGTGTCCAACAGGGGACCTTGGGGGAAAGAACCCTGCACCTCCCTGCGGTTTTGAAAAAAGCGTGGGCCCCGAATGAGACCACGTCACCCCCCCAAGGGGGACATCCCCCCACCACCCGTGAGTGTCACAGAGAAAAGGGGCCCTTGGCCAGCTATGCCCTGTGTGGGGGGTAGATGGACTTTTTAGACACAATGCAGACAAACGCGCTTGAAATTTTTTTGACACGTGGGGGGCCGGGCGGGGGACGGCTTTTCGGGCAAAGAAATGCCTGCTCGGCTTTGGGTTTTTTGGGGGGCAGGCAAGGGCCTGACGTGGCGGAACCCTTTTTTTCCACCAGACGGAAAGGCAACATTTCGGGGGCAAAAGCCGGCAACCAAATTTCGGTTTTTGGGTTTTGGGAGGGTTTGGGTTTAAAAGTGTTTCTTTGCTCCCAAACCGGGAAACAGAAGGCGGCTGTAGACTGGTGCTTTACGGGTGCAGGTCTTAAACTGGCAAAAAGGGAAAAGGGTAGGAGGGTTTGGGGTGCTGGTGGTATTTTGGGCGGCCGGGGGGAGGCTGAAGCGGGGTGCCCCTGATCATGACCTGGGACAGGGGCAGCTGGGGAAACTTGGGGGTGGGGGAGGGGAGGAGGGGGAGACGAGGGTTGACAGTTTTGGGAACCCCCGGCATGGTGTGGTTTTTTTTGGCCAAGTTTTGCCTCCATTTCAACTCATGATTCGTGCATGTGACTAGAATGTTGTGGAGGTTAAACACCCAAGATTTTTTGCCTCTACTTATGCGTTTCAGCAAAGGCGGGATATACATCGCGGGTGAATAGAGGGTTGCTCAAAAGAAGGCCCAGGCTGAGAGGTCCGGACCTTTTTCGGGGGATAAGCGAGTAGCGGGGTTTCCCCCTACCGTGGCTGGGGAATCATTCAGGGACTTCTGCAACCGCCCTCTCCCTTTTTGAGGGGGGGACCCTCGACACTAACCCC
>JAODAL010072229.1:0-15200 GCA_025379985.1 Phyllomedusa bahiana
GGGGGGGGGTGAGGGGGAATTTGTTTTGGTGAGGGGCAGATATTGTATGTGGGCTGGTGAGGGGCGGATATTGTATGTGGGCTGGTGGGGGGCAAATATTGTATGTGGGCTGGTGGGGAGCAGATATTGTATGTGGGCTGGTGAGGGGCGGATATTGTATGTGGGCTGGTGAGTGGCGGATATTGTATGTGGGCTGGTGAGTGGCGGATATTGTATGTGGGCTGGTGAGGGGCGGATATTGTATGTGGGCTGGTGAGGGGCGGATATTGTATGTGGGCTGGTGGGGAGCAGATATTGGTTGTGGGCTGGTGAGGGGCGGATATTGTATATGGGCTGGTGAGCGGGGGATATTGTATGTGGGCTGGTGAGTGGCGGATATTGTATGTGGGCTGGTGAGGGGCGGATATTGTATGTGGGCTGGTGAGCGGAGGATATTGTATGTGGGCTGGTGAGGGGCGGATATTGTATGTGGGCTGGTGGGGAGAGCAGATATTGGTTGTGGGCTGGTGAGGGCGGATATTGTATGTGGGCTGGTGAAGGGAGGATATTGTATGTGGGCTGGTGGGGAGCAGATATTGTATGTGGGCTGGTGAGGGGCGGATATTGTATGTGGGCTGGTGAGGGGCGGATATTGTATGTGGGCTGGTGAGGGGCGGATATTGTATGTGGGCTGGTGAGGGGCGGATATTGTATGTGGGCTGGTAGGGGTTAGTGCCAGGGCTGCTTTTAAGTCGTTAACTTATCCTACAAATATAAAATCCTTACACATCTCCATTCACTGAAAAGTACATACACTCCTAATTGAAAATGGACCAATTGTGCCCAAAGTGTCAATATTCTGTGTGGCCACCATTATTTCCCAGCACTGCCTTAACTCTCTTGGGCATGAATTTCACTATAGTTTCACAGGTTGCAGCCTCTTCCACTCCTCCATGATTATATTACAGAGCTGGTGGATGTTAGAAACCTTGTGCTCCTCCACCTTCCGTTTGAGCATACATGCCAACTCTCCCGTTTTTGGCGGGGGGGTCCCGCTATTTGGGGTCCCCTCCCGCCCTCCCGGGGAGTTGGCATTCCTTCCGCCGCCAGCAGGCGGCGGGGGCTCTTTAAATGGCCGTGGCGCCGGAGTAGCGCTAGTGCGCCACTCTGGCGCCGCCGGGCCGCTGCTACAGGCGGGTGAATCGGCCGCTGCGCCTGCTTCACCCGCCCGGAGTCTCGCTGTGCAGGGAGGAGGCAGGAGGGATCGCTCCCTCCTCCCTCCTCACCCTGTATGTCTGGCGCCGGTGTGTGCGCCGCACATCCAGGTCAGCGGCGCAGGGGGAAGTGACGCTCGGCTGCAGGGGAGTGACGCGCGGCTGCTCTCACTTCCCCTTGCGCCGCTGAGGAGATCGGTCGGGAGCTGGCAGCGCTGCAGGAGCCTGGTGAGGTGAGTGGATTTTATTATTTTATTTTTATTAGCTATAGGGGGGGCACTACCTGGCAACAATGGGGGCACTTCCTGGCAACAATGGGGGCTCTTCCTGGCAACAGAGGGGGCACTACCTGGCAACAATGGGGGCACTACCTGGCAACAGAGGGGCATCTACCTGGCAACAGAGGGGGCATCTACCTGGCAACAATGGGGCTCTTCCTGGCAACAATGGGGCTCTCCTGGCAACAGAGGGCTGGCACAACTACCTGTGCAACAAGGGGGCACACGGACTACCTGGCAACAGAGGGGCACTACCTGGCAACAATGGGGCTCTCCTGGCAACAAGGGGGCTCTTCCTGGCAACAGAGGGGACATCTACCTGGCAACAATGGGGGCACTACCTGGCAACAGAGGGGGCACTACCTGCAACAGAGGGGTCATCTACCTGGCAACAGAGGGGGCATCTACCTGGCAACAGAGGGGGCACTATCTGGCAACAATGGGGGCACTACCTGGCAACAAGGGGGCACTACCTGGCAACAGAGGGGACATCTACCTGGCAACAGAGGGGCATCTACCTGGCAACAGAGGGGCACTACCTGGCAACAATGGGGGGCATAACCTGGCAACAGAGGGGGCACTACCTGGCAAACAATGGGGGCACTAGCTCAGGCAACACATGGGGGCACTACCTGGCAACAATGGGGGCACTACCTAGCAACAGAGGGGACATCTACCTGGCAACAGAGGGGCATCTACCTGGCAACAGAGGGGGCACTATCTGGCAAACAATGGGGGCACTACCTGGCTAACAAAGGGGGGCACCTACCTGGCTAACAAAGGGGGCACCTACCTGGCTACAGAGAGGCATCTACTTGGCTACAAGGGGGCATCTACCTGCCTGTAAGGGGCACTACCTGCTTATGGGGGGTTACTACCTGGCTATAAGGGCATCTACCTGGCTTTCTTCCAAAGCCGTTATGCAGTTAGGTGGAGTGGGTGTGGCTTTTTGAAGGGGGGGTGGCATACCGGAAAGATGGGCGTGTCCATGCAAATTTTTACCGCGGCGCGCTAAGCGCGCCGCCGTCTACCATCTCCTGCTTTTTCATTTTCAAAAGTTGCCACAGATGCTCAATAGGGTTTAGGTCTGGAGACATGCTTGGCCAGTCCAGCAGCTTTACCCTCATCTTCTTTAGCAAGGCAGCGGTCGTCTTGGACATGTGTTCGTCATGTGGTCGTCGTGTTGAAATACTGCCCGGACTGAGAATCTGTCCGACCGGGCAGAATCCAGAGGGGCCGGATCACAATGGGCCGCCTGCTCTGTGGCCAAAATACATTTTAGGTGTGATACAGCGGCGCTGCTCCTACCTTCTATTAATACGTGAGCAGCGCCGCTGTGGAGGGCCGCGGCTGCTGCGATCGGCTGCTCCTTGCAGCAGCACAGCAGAGTTTTGAGCTGCGGCCACTGCGCTGGGCCGCCGCGTCGGACCGCTCCCTGCTCCCCACCTCAGGAGTCAGGATAGTGCTTGAGCCGCAGCCGCACACACTGTCCTGTCTACCCAGGTACATATGGACACAGGGAGCTGAGGGAGAGGACCAAGCCGCCCTGTGTCCTCGTGCAGCCGGCGCTGCTCCCCGCCTCTGATCAATCATGTGTGATCGTGTGAGCGCAGCGTCCGGAGCTCAGCCTGTCACACATGATTGATCGGAGGCAGGAGCAGCGCCGGCTGCACGAGACACAAGGCGGCCTCAATAACATGCAGACAGCTCTCTTTCATGGATCCCTGTAGAACATTACCGCTCCCAGCTTCGCTTGACTGGTGGGGCCACTGTAATTGGGGTGACCTTTTAGGCCACCAGCTCCCCCCTCACAAGGTACAAATCAAGCATTGGAAATCTGTACCACAAAAAACGGTTCACACACGAAATTATCCACCGCTTTGCCGGGGGTAACCGCCTTCACCTTTCAATTATGTCCAAAAAAAACACGTGAACTCAAATGGCCATCAAGTTACCTGCAGCCTCACCGATTTTCAAAAAAACAAAGTCAAAAAACTGCTTCAGTCAAATCACGTCTGAGTAGTTAGGCAAAGCATAAAAAAACAAATCCATTCCCCCCAGTTGTTCTGTTAGCAACAACGACTTTGCGAATTTACCCCATTACCTTAAATATAAAAATGATTTCGTGCTAACTTTCCATACAAAAATTGGGGTTAATAACAATAATGACACACACACAATACGTTTTTAAAATAAAAGGAGAAAATGAAAACCTCACTTACAAGAGTTCCACTCCCCGGGTAAGGATTAAATTAACACACTCACTTTAGAAAGAAGGGCCCCGTAGCTATGACACAAAAAAGGGGGGGGCCATTTTAACCCATCACTGCCCATCTATTGGCTTAATTAAGAAAATAGGTGGGTTTACAGAATTTTCTGGGAGGGCTATGTATTTTTGTTCCCCCAAGGGGGCCCAACCCCGGACGCCCTCGGGCAACAAAGAAAACCTTTTTTTTTCTTCTCTGGCGGGAAAGATGTTTTTTTTTGCAACGTAAAACAGGCTTTCAATCTGGTCCCTAGAACAGGGAAACAGGCCCTAAAGCCTTTCTTTTAGCCAAAGGGCCCAAAATTTCCTCCCTGAAGAAGGGGGAAGGGAATTTTCACCATCTTAAATGCAGGTTTTTTGTATGAGTTATAAAAATTAATTTTCAATACTTTACATAACAGACCACTGGCTGTAAACAATAGAACCCGCTCCCAAGCTTCGCCCCCTTCCTGTGTGGCAGCGTCCCAGGCTCGCCTGCATGAAGATTCCTAGTGGGCTGCATCCTACTATGCCACCAGCACCACAACCTCAAGGTATTCATTTTAATTTATATATAGGTCATTGCTCCTTTAACTGATGTGGGCAGCAGCCACATGGTGGAGTGCTCAACACTTAGTGTTGTATAAGACTGTGTTCACACAGCGTATAATGGTGTGTAGCTGTGCGCACCGCTATATGCCTGCTGTGGGAGGTAAGCGCTGGCCAGTGCATACTTTCTAACGGCAGGTGTATGTGGCGCACAGGTACACACCACTATACGACGTGTGAACTCAATCTGGGCCATCAGAGTTAAGCACTGGCAGCGTCAGGACTTTGTGTACAGAAGCAGCGCCGCAAACACTGTCCGAAAAACTGCTCATGCACTCACGTGTGAGGTAGATGCCAGGAACTTAGCAGTGACCACACACACTCCTCAATCATCCATTGCCACCCATGTTAGCTTCTGCTTAGAAGCAGCCGACTTCTGCGGTCCTACTCATTTATAGGCCCTACTCTGCCCATGCAGAGGCCCAGACTATTGTGATGCATTAAACTGGGCCACTTGTCTGCTTCAAACTTTCCAGGTATCAGCCGGACTAGACTGGTGGGTTGCCAGATTCTGGGCCGCTGCAACCTACATACCTTCCTAATGGGGGCTTATTTACCAGCCTACTTTATAGGAGCCTATATAACTACTGTACCTACCTAATTGAGGTCTACCTCCCCAAAATGGTGTACTGTTTACCTATTTAATTTAGGATGTACCTATGTCCTCTATTAGGGGTTTACCTACCTACTACATAAGGAAACAAAATATAAACTAAAACTGTGCAGAAACGAGCACCCCATATCTGTCTGGAGGCACTTTTATTGTTAGGTGCACAAGGGGGTTATTGTAACATTTGCGGTGCTATGGATGGGGAGTTTGTACACAGGTGGGGCACAGGTAAAGAGGAGTTAGAAAAGTGAGGAGTCCCAGATGTTTGTGTGGTGAATTTTTCATGGACAAGTCATGGCTGGGAGAAGTCATCATGATGGTCTGTGCCATATGGAGAAGAAAATGGAAAGAAAGTGACTCATCAGAGAAGACATCACCTGTGAGTCACTGAATGTCAGGGGTTATTTTGCTTCTGTGTTTGATCAGTGCTGTGTTTACTGTCATGTGATGGTGACCTGTGATTGCAGGTGATCTGGCCACGATGTGGTCTCTACATGGCAGTATTGGAGGTCTTTTTGGCACCTGTATAGTGGTAGCGTACACTTGTCCCTGATCGTAAAGAGAGTACACACCTGTCCCTGACCCTGTGATTAGGGGTTTCTCTGCACCACATTTACCTTCTTGCCTCTGGTTATAATGTTGTTTATTTTAGAAAATGGCAAAGTGCGTGACCAAGCGAAAACTTGGAGGCGGATATTATGTGTGGGCTGGTGGCTGTTTTGTGCCAGTGCTGCTTTTTAGTCCCAGTCCGGCCCTGCTGCCCTGTGGCCCAGTTTCCGGAGGGATCATGCTCTGCTTCAGTATGTCACAGTACATGTTGGCATTCATGGTTCCCTTAATGAACTGTAGCTCCCCACAGCCGGTAGCACTCATTCAGCCCCAAACCATGACACTCCGACCACCATGCTTAACTGTAGGCAAGACGTACTTGTCTTTGTACTCCTCACCTGGTTGCCGCCACACATGCTTGACAAGATCTGAACCAAATAAGTTTATCTTGGTCTCATCAGACCACAAGACGTGGTTCCAGTAATTCATGTCATTACTCTGCTTGTCTTTAGTAGTTTTCAGGCGTTCTTCTGCATCCACTTTAGAGGAGACTTCCTTCTGGGACGAGAGTCATGTAGACCAATTTAATGCAGTGTAAGTATGGTCTTGTAAAGTAGTGGACGGCATCTCTCTAGGCTGGGACTTATTCAGTAACTCTGTGTGGTTTATGCAGATGACAGATTTATTGGTGTGGGTGTGCTGGGTGGTACAGTGCACCGGCGCTTGGAAATCAGACCACAGAGACTCTCAGCATTGTGCAGGATTTACTAACAATTACTTATAGGACATTCCACTTTTTGTTTTGCACATAGATATAGCACAGATCTTGGTACATTAATTGTGAGGGTTCACTTTCCCTGTCCTTCACACTTCAACAACAGAAGTATACAATTGTTCAACTCCCATGTAGCAGTTCTCTCTTCCACCCCGACTACCGTGCCACCTCTCTTCCAGGAGAAGGATTCTCTCCAACTCCCGTGTTTGACTGGACTGTTCTTCCGGTCACCCTGCAGCTGTAATGGGCGCTTCTTATGTTCCCCAGCCGTCGAGATCCAGGCCTCCCCTCTCTCACTTTGTGCTTTATTCCTCTTACTTTCTCTTGGTTCCCTTTTATTCAGTTCTATGAGTGTCTAAGAAGCTGGTTACTCCGGCTTGCACTACTCCATTGGCGCCAAGTGGGTAGGAAACCCCTTTTAGCTGGAACAACTGTCTAACTGGTCATTGGCACCTCTCCTCAATTGTCAACTCTGAGGGAACTCTCTAGAAGGTGTCAGGCTCCACCTTATAACTGTGTAACCTGCAGCTACTCCCCTTTACCTCACACCGATTGGCTGCAGGCCCAGCTGTACTGTCTCCCTCTGTCTTCCCAACTGCCAAGTAAATTAACCCCTACATAGATAAAATACACATAAATATATTTGTAGGAAATACATCACTTGTTTGTAGGGAATAGTTCCATTCCCTACAATCAGAGCACTGACAGGCTGACCCTCTACCCCTCTAACCACTGCAGCAATGCTGGCAGAACTCATATGTCTATTTTGAAAAAAACAATCTCTGGATATGACCCTGAGCATGTTCACTCAGCTTCTTTGGGCGGCCATGGTGAGGTCTGTTCTGAATGGAACTTGTCTTGTTAAACCGCTGTATGGTCTTGGCCACCGTGCTGCAGCTCAGTTTCAGGATGTTGGCAATCTCCTTTACAAAAATGTGAGGGGTGTACTCACTTTTATGAGATACTGTATATATCTGTAGTTGTTAGGCAGTACTGTCTGCTAATGAGTTAAAAAAAAAAAACAAGGCCCATTTTTACTTGCTTGCCAACCTTTTATGTACTCTTATTAGAGTATTCTTATTATACACCATACTTATCAACTCTCTCTGATCGTCAGGGAGACTCCCTGGAAAGGGGGAGTCCTCCCGGGCTCCCTGAAGAGTTGGTAAATCTCCTGCTACCACCAATCTGGTAAACCACCAGCAGGGACAGCCAGGGGGGCCAGTGCCATTATTTTATTTGTACCAGCCATATCAAGTACTGGTAACTTTTAGAATATACTTTTGGGCCTATTAGGGTACGTTAACATGGTTTATTTGGACGCTATTTGGACCATGATTTTTCAGCGCCCAAAACAGCATTAAAACCTTGCCTGAAACGCGCTTCTTCAGAAGAGGTTTGTGATTAGGTTTTAATAAGGTTTTGGACAAGGTTAATTATTAGCCAGGGCAAAAACCGTGCAAAATAAGCGTCAAAACCTTACCGCGCACTATATACACTAGTGCAACATATATGGCTGAAAAGGGGCCAAACATAGTCACAAGTTGACAATGTTTGGTCGGTTTTAGCCTAAGCCTATATGGCAGCTAAACCACTTTATACATCTGAGGACTTTTTTTTACTGGCTGTGGGTTGCTCTTTATATAGTGGTGGTGCCAGGATAAAGCATCATGAAACGCTGCTCTGACATTACTTGGTGCAGAGGGACCACATTGTAGCTCGGCTCTGAAGGAAAGCTGATTCATGTGCTGTTACCCAGCTTGGATGCTGGTTAGGAGATAAAGCTGAAGGAAACCACATCCCTTATCAGCTTTCCTCCAAAGCTGTTACACAGATATGACAAGGGGTGTGGTTTTGTGCAAAAGAGGGCGTGTCATGTAAAACAGGGGGTGTGGCCAACTCAAACCATCAAGAAGGCAAGCTGCTTCAAAATTTCAACAACAAAGTTTCCCTGAAGGCCACTTACAAAAGTTGGCAAGTATGTTATACACTCACCTAGTTATACTACCAATAAATGAATGGTCCCCATTTACTGCAGTAGATAATAACATGCAGACATGTAGACTATTCACTATTTGCTGATCACCTGTTGACTATAAACATCCGGGTGGTCGGCATATAACTCTGCACGGACGTTTTGGAACAACTTTGCAGAGTTTGTAGCTGCCGCTAATTGTGCGGCTGAGGGAGCAAAGAGCCAGCTATCAGTGGCAGCCATATTCTCCAGGGAGAAAAGCACGGTATATACATCTCAGCCAGTAGACACAATAAAATTTACATCAGTGACAAAGTATTGGTGCACATCTCATGTATGCACAGAAATCATAGGGCCCCACAGCATAATTTAGAATGAGCCCCCGCTTACTACTAAGTAGTATACCAAATGTATTGCATCCTTATTAACATTAATGTCCACCATTCTGACATCACACAGACACCACTGGGGGGAGCTAACTGCATACAGCTAGAGCTTTAGTTATGTTATTCATTATATAATTATTTTACTCATATATATATACAGTATATATATGTGTATATATAGATATATATATAGATATATATATATATACCGCAGCGATGTACAGACTTTGTCAATATTCTCATTGGTCCCTATCCCTATTAGGGCTCACAATCGAACTTCCAGATTAACCTCCAGGCAGGTGTTATCCTTGGTGGGATTTGAACCCAGGATCCCAGTATTGCAAGGAAACAGTGCTAACCACTAGGCCAACATGTTCGATTCAATGGGAGTTATATACAATGTGCTACCCTTAGTGGTGAATGCAGGTCACGGCTATGACAGTGTTCAGTGCAGGTCCCATAGCAGTCCTGTGCCTTGCCTGCATGGACTCTATATACCCCACCAGCAGTCGCCCTTAAGGTCAGTACAGGATATATAAACATTTCTGGTACGTGGAGAACTTGGTAAAGTGCTCTCTAGAAATTCCTGAAGTTTCTCTAGTAGTATAATGTTGTACTGTGTTAGCCATAGAAAGTTGTAGAAGAGTGAAGAAATCAGGCGATACCTTTCAGAGGCTAAGTGAGTATATTTGATGGTGAGCTTTCGACAGTACTAGCTCTCTTCATCAGACATGGTGTTATACAAGAAACTGAAAATTCACAGACTTTTTTTATATACAAAAGACATGGACCTTCAAAGGGATTTAGTATCTTTAAAAATAACAAAATGCAATGTAATTAGAGCAGTTATTTACAACAGGTCAAGAAATAAACAATCTGGAAACTTGTAAGGCATGACGGAGGAATCAGTAATTATTGCTGTTATCTATTTGCTATCAGGTGTGATTTGTGAACCTCACAGTTCATAGATAGTGTGACATGAAGCTAGGATGAATGTTAAGTCCATTTTACAGAGTTTTAAATTTTTGCATTAACTTATATTCCCATTCCTTCCTCTCCCTCTGTGTCTTAAAATGTCCCATTAAGACCACAACCCGCAAATCTTCCATGGAGTGGTCTTCTCCGGAGAAATGTGCTGTCACTGGAAGATCAGTTCTGCTGTTATTAATGGTGAATCTGTGTGAGTTCATGTGCTGACTGAGTCTCTGCCCTGTTTCTCCCACATAGAGGCCTGTGGTTGGACATTGCATACACATAATGAGATACACCACATTGGAAGACCTGCAGGAAAATGTCCCTCTAATTCTGTGCACCTGCTGTGACTGTGGGACAGGTACACTGTCCGTGGTGTAGATGTGCCTGCGGGTCTTGCACCTGTTTTGCAGGCAGGGTGAGGTGCCATTTTCAGTTGGGGCCTTAAGGGCACTCCGGACAATAATACGCCGCAGGTTTGGTGGTTGCCGAAAGGAGAGGAGGGACTGGGAATATTTCTTTAAGTCTGTTGTCCCTACCCTGTTTCCCCGAAAATAAGACAGTGTCTTATATTGATTTTTGCTCCTAAAGACGAGCTAAGACTTCTTTTTAGGGGATGTCTTATTTTTCTATGAACAATAATTCACATTTATTGTTGAACAAAACATCAACATGTATTAATATTTCATCACAAACATCAGCATAAACAGCTAAACTCTTAATTTCATTACTAAAAATGCACTATGTCTTATTTTCGGGGGATGTCTTATTTTCAGGGAAACAGGGTATGTAGCACAGGTTGGAGTTCCTTGATCCTCTTTCGTAGGATCTCCAGCTGTGGGTTGTAGGTGACAACTAGGGGCACTCGTTCTTCATTCTCGGTCTCTTTGTATAGTTTCTCTAAGCAGCAATGCACTCCCAGCCTGCAGTGCCCACCTGTGCAGCTGTGGCCCCATTGACGCAGCCTCTCTACCCTAATGGGACCATAAAAACTACCCTGCAATATGGGAAAGATCCAGATCTACAGTTTATGTAGAGCACATCTTCATTTGCTTGCAGAATGTGGTGTGATGTTCATGTGGAGAGGCGGCGGATCATCTGTTCATATTATCTGCCATCGTCTACGCTAGTTATTTTTACTTGTACTTATAGCAATGAGGGGACAAATGTATTTCTAAAATCTTGGCAGCTTACACAGTGGATCTTGCACTGACACTCAATATATCACAAAATGTAGAATAAAGTCAAACGTCAGCTGAAAAGTGTCATATTCCTATACAGATGTCATCTGGTTCTGACTGTGATAGCAGCATGGGTTATTTCGCACTTTGCATAGGACTGCAGGCAAATGGGCAGTATCATACTAACTGCTAAAAGGAAACATTTTAACCTCAAATCTAGCTCTGTAACATCGGTAAGAATAATAATTGTGCCAATTCGCCATTGGCATGTAAAGGGGCATAAAAAATATCTACTTATTATTTTATTTACATAGTGCTGTTATATTCCCCAGCGTTGTGCAAAGATTTTCATCATTCACAACGGTCCCTGTTTCCACTGGGGCTCACAATCTAATTCCAGATTAACCTATCAGTATGTTTTGGAGTGTGGGGGAAATCAGAATACCGAGAGGAAACCCACACAAACAAGGGGAGAACATACAAACTGTTGTCCTTAAACAGGTATTCTAAACAACAATGAATAGCTTTTAACATGTAGGGAAAGTTAAATGAATATTTTTACCAAATACATTGCTGTTCTGATTTTGCTTTGTTCAGAAGATAAAGTAGATTTTATCTACTGCTGGTGTACACAATTTTCTGTTGGTTACCCACCATCTCTTATCTGATTGCTCCAGGCTACTGTCCAACCATGGTGAGTCACTCCCTGCTAAGTCTTATCTCTAGCATATGAGCTTGTTTATTTAAGTTAATGACAAGCTTTAACCTTTAGAGCTCTGTAGCTTTGTGTACTACAAATTAAAAACCTCCAGCACTCATGTCACTATAATAGGAATAGCAAAGCTGATATGCTAATCACTGCTTGAGAATCAACCACGGCCTAAACAGGAAGAATGAGTTTGAAGCTGGCTGTAGCTCTGTGAAACTGAATGGTGAGACAACCCCTTTAATGGGATTTGAACTCAGGATCCTAGCATTGCAAGGCAATAGTGCTAACCACAGAGTCACTGTGCTCATAACTCAATGGGTATTTCTACCATACACATTGATGGCATTGTGATAAGGATATATCATCAATGTCTGATAGATGCTGGTCCAAACTTGAGAATGAGCCCTAAAACCTCTCCATTTTGAACAGTGAGGTTGTCGGAACTCCCCTATTGAAATCAATGTATGTTGGGCAACCCCTTAAAGGCAGGTTTCAGGATTATGTTTTCACCTACATTATCTCTCAAAAGTCAGGACACCCCTCACATCTTTGTAAATATTGTATTATAGCTTTTCATGGGACAACAGTGAGGATAGGACAGTTTGAAACAATGTAAAGTAGTCAGTGTACAGCTTATCTATACCTCTTCCCAATTTGCCATTTTTCTTCCCCATGTTATGTGACTCGCTAGTGTTACAAGGTCTACGGTGAGAATAGGGAGTAGTATAAATTTGGTGTTAACGCTCTCACATTCTCTCATACTGGTCACTGGAAGTTGAACATGGCACCTCATGGCAAAGAGCTGTCTGAGGTTCTGAAAATAATTTTTGCTCCATATAAAGATGGTCTAGGTTATAAGAAGATTGCCAACACTCTGAAACACCAGTTTAACAAAATAGGTTCCACTCAGAACAGGCCTCGCCATGGTTGACCAAACGTTGAGTGCACGTGCTCAGCATCATGAACAAAGAATGTTTTTTTTTCTCAAAATAGGCAAATGACTGCTGCCAGCATTGCTGCAGAGGTTAAATTGGTAGAGAGTCAGCTTGTCAGTGCGCATTGCACATTGCATCAAATTAGTCTGCATGGCTGTCGTCCCAGAAGGAAGCCTCTTCTAAAGAGGATGCACAAGAAAGCCGCAAACATTTATTTCTGAAGACAAGCAGACTAAGGACATGGATTACTGGAACCATGTGCTGTGGTCTGTTGAGACCAAGATAATTTATTTGTTTCAGATGGTGTAGAATAACCAGTGGGGAGAAACAAAGACAAGTGTGTCCTTGCCTACATTCAAGAATGGTGGTTGGAGTGTCAGGTTTGGGGGCTGAAATGAGGTTTGCCAGCTGTGAGAGCTAAAATTAAATTGAGGGAACCATGAATATCAAAAAGGAATGACCCTAGCGGTACCATAGACGAAAAAACCATCAAAAAATCTTTGTAAAAAAAGATTAAAAGCCTTTGGAAGCCCCAAACCAGCCCCAATAGCAAGGCCTCACAAAAAAGGACGACCCAAAAGGTTTAACACACCCTTCGTTATGGCTATAGGGTCAGGGGCCACCGACTAAAACGTGGCTTATAAATTTGGGGGTTTTGGGCATGCAAATATTGGGGGCTAAACTTCCCCCCCTTTTAACCTGTTTCCTGAAATTGGCTTTTACGACATTGGCCGGTAACCCTTCTCCTTTTTGCCTACTTGGACTTATACTGTTGCCTCTGGAAAAGGATCCTGCTTTTGAGGCCACCCTTGTGGTGAAAGGGGTCCAGACCCTTTTAACCATGAAATATAAACTGTCTGTAGGGACAATGAAGCAAGCCCTATCCAAATATTCCAACATTGATAACGACCCCAACACACCTTCCCAACAAGAGACCTATACTTGCCTACCATACAGACTATGGGGGACATATACCTGCCTACAGAATAATGTGGGGCGTATACTTGCCTACAGACTATGGGGACAAATACCTGCCTACAGAATATGGGAGGACATATACCTACCTACAGACTATAGGGGACATTTATCTGTCTACAGACTGGGGCCCTTTATACCTATATATATGTACCTGTAACATATTGGGGGACATACATAGCTACCTACCTTATTGGGGCTATATAGAAACAATGGTTGACTCCCCATCCCCAACAGCAAGCATCCGTTTTTCCTACCATAGGGAAGCAGATCACCAAGCTTTTCTATATCGATCCCCATTACAGGTAGGTATATAAGTATTGGAAAAATTCTAACATATTTGTGTGGTAAATTCTGCAGGAACGGGTTGTGGCCTAGAGAAGTCATCATGGCGGTCTGGGCCGGATGGAGAAGAATAAGGAAAGTGAACGACTCTGGTCAGAAAAGACATCACCTGTGAGTCCTTAAATGTAACTGTACTGTAATCAGTTATGTGTCTGCACTGGTATCTACCACTATATGGTCACTGTGTGGGGGTGACTTACAGTCTGCAGAGACTGTGTACACTGCTAATCTACCGCTAATAAGTCACTGTATGGGTAGTTAATATACAGGTTTCCCTGTCAAAAGGGCCTGTGGGTAAAACGGTTACTACCACTTACGGTCACTAATATGGTGGGGAATATTCAAATCTGGCAGAGCCGTGTACACTGGTATCTACCACTATATGGTCACTGGGATGGTGGGGATCATGAGTCTGTGTACACTGGGATCACCACTAAAATCGTCACTGTATGGTAGAAAATTTTTGGTTGTAGTGTAATGGTTTTTTGGTTTTTTAGGCACAGTTTGACAGCATCTCCCAGCTTTCATGGATGCCCAATAGGCTATCTAATGTTCAGGAAAGCTTGGTGATCCCAAACCCCTGAATTAGCTTTCTTCCAGAGCCATTACAGAGTAGCTGGGTGTAGTGGGCGTGACCTGTTGTGAAAAGGTGCGACTTAATATAAAGAGGCAGTGGTCTATACAAGTTTTGTAGGTGGTGTGCTTCCCTCTTTCGCTCCAAAAATTACTGGTCACCTTATAATGGTAGCCACACAAAATATTGACGCTTTGGGCACAATTTGTCCGTTTTCACTTAGGGGTGTATTCACTTTTGTTGCCGGCGGTTTAAACATTGATGGCTGTGTCTTGCGTTATTTTGAGGACACCAAATTTACACTGTTATTATACAAGCTGTGCACTGACTATGCTACATTGTATCAAAGTGTCATATCCTCAGTGTTGTCCCATGAAAATATATAATAAAATATTTACAAAAATGTGAGGGGTGTACTTACTTTTGTGAGATACTGTATGTCAGGGCCACAAGATTCAGTCTGACAGTGAGGCCAATGATGCTGTCGGCTCACGACATTACACACACTTGGGGCAGAACATGCAGTCATAATAGAACTACAAATTCCAGCATTCCCTGACAGCTGCAGTATACACAGGTAATAGAGCATTTATCTAGACCTGTGATCTCCACCCTGTGGCTTTACAGCTGTTGTAGAACTCAAACTCGCAGCGTCCCCTCATATCCAGGCTGTCAGTGTCTGCTGGGAGTTGTAGTTTTGTAGCAGCTGACGAGCTCTAGACTGATATATTGTGTAAGGAGGAGGAGGAGAGCAGGATAAATGTTCAGCCTCACAATAGGCAAGGCATTTTTGGTGTAGGGATTACGCCAATCCCCCCCCCCCCCCCCCCCCCCAAATTTTGTTTTTTGGGGGTCCGTTTTTTTTTTTTTATTTTTTCCCTTTCCCCCC
>JAODAL010072230.1:0-15200 GCA_025379985.1 Phyllomedusa bahiana
TGAAAGAAATTTTCATTCCTGACTACGTCCGTATCCCGTTCTGCACTCACCATGCCCAATAGTCAGAGAATGAATGTGGCAAGGTAGCTGTGTAACGTCCTTATGATCTATATATGCAGGTTACACTCTCTTATCATATCGATCAGTCTCACTACACATATTTAGGATCTTTATCCCAAAGGTAAGGCTGATCATTTTACACTGTATGTCATATATTGCAGATATTCCCTCAACGTATTAATTCCACCATTTCATTCAGACCCTGTGGCTGAATGGTCCTCAGTGTATACATCCAGTACAATTCCCTTCGTTGTAATTGTTGGAATCTATTAGGTGCATCTTCCTGAACCTGATCAATGGGCGTAATAGATAATTCCCCAAAATGTTGTTTATGTTTTTCCTTAAAATGATGGGCATAGTCCCTCTAATCCACAAAGCCCAAAAATAGACAAACCCTCTAAAAATGATTTTATAAATTTGGCAGCCAGACCCAAAACATCCAGCACCACTATCCCGGTGGACAAGGCGGATGAAACTAAAACAAATAAGAGGTTAAACCAGCAACCCAAAGGGGATAGAGGGACTAACTTTTCTCCTGCACAGATTCCAATTGTAGGTGACATAGAGTCGATGTCACTAATAACTATGGCTAATTTTGAAAAAAATTTCACTAGATTCATTTCTACTGATATATTACCACCAGAATCATTATCACCAGAACCAGAATAATTCTAATTAGGATGTCTTCTCACAATCTAATTATTCTAACAAATCGATGAGAGCATCAGAATTCTCACAACAGGCTCAAATCATCCTGAGAGGTTCGAGCAGATCAAAAAAGAGCATAATAGATCAAAATTAGATCATTCAGAATCCAGTCTATTACAGTTATCTCCAGTATCTTCACAGTTCACTGTACATGATACATCCTTGCAACTCACTGGACACGATACATTTATAGATTTAGACACATGCCATGGGGAACCGAATAGGTCTGATCAAAGTGGACAAAATGAAACACAAAAAATTCAGTCGGTTCCTTTTTTAGACCAAACCCCAGTCACCAGTACACGAACCATATCACCCAAAAAAAGTGCACGCATACAAAGGAAAAATTCCATAGAGGTTGTAGGGGAGGAGCCTCTAGGAAAAAGAGATTGTGTAAATCACCAGAATTAGACACTATTCCCACACTGAGGTTAGGTGAATTTGGTATTTTTAATTTATTCCAGCATAATTTGACCAAAGAAGAGATTAATGTTTTAAAAAAAGGTTTATATTTCTGTCCCACTAATGACAAAATCGATCATTTTTCTTTATTCTTGGATGTACATCAGTATATTTGGAAATTAACATTAAAAAGACACTTTAATATGAATCCTGTGATTGAGAAAGCACCAAACATGGAGACTGGTAACAGGTTTAATTTGAAACCCAAGTCAAATTTCTATCCCGTAAATTCTCAGGGTCACTTACTTAAAACCTTTCAGGAATTGGTACTGGGAGACATACAGAAATTAAAACCGCAAAAGACCAAACCCAACTTGACCAATAAAGAGCGAACAGCTCTAAAACAATTAAAACAACATCAGGAAGTGGTCATTCGTCCAGCGGATAAGGGGGGTGGAATTGTCTTATTGAACTATGGTGATTACCACGCCGAAGCTATTAGAATTGTTTCTGATAGATCTTATTATGATCTTTGTTCCACCAATCCCTTTCCGAGTTTGCAGAAGGTGTTGAATGATTTTTTATAAAAAGCGATAAAGGATGGCTTAATAGACAGTAAGGTCAAACAGTATTTATGTATTACTGAACCTAATACACCTTTTTTCTACTACTTGCCAAAACTGCATAAAAATATGGAGTCACCACCTGGGAGGACCATAATCTCAGGCATAAATTCACCGACAAGTAACCTGTCCCACTTTATAGATCTACACTTACAGCCATATGTGAGCAAATTAGATAGCCATTTAAAAGACTCTGGACACTTGATCTCCATGTTGTCTGATCTGAAAGCAAATGATAATATAATATTTGTGACTTTGGATGTAACATCTTTATATACAAACATCCAACATGATCTGGGTATCCAATGTGTTAAATTTTTTTCTAGACCAAGATATGACTATTACAGAACAGTATAAAACCTTTTTACTCAATGGCATAAGACTAATCCTTGAAAATAATTTCTTTCAATATGAGGGTGCCACCTATTGGCAGAAGAAGGGAACTGCAATGGGTGCCAAATTAGCACCGGCTTTTGCTAATCTCTTTATGGTTGTTTTCGAGATAAAATGTATCCATACATATGAGAAATATGAACACATTTTATTGTATAAGAGATTCATTGATGACCTCTTCATTTTATGGCAGGGTCCTCAGGAATCCATATTACATTTTACCACATATCTTAATAACAATGATTTTGGCATCTCTTTTACAGTACATTTTAACCCTAAAGAAATAAAATTTCTTGATCTAAAGATTTCGTATAATGAGGGGAATTTTATCACATCCAATTATTTTAAACAGGTAGATACCAACAGTTTCATTGATTTTACGAGTGCACACCACAAACCGTGGTTAACTAATATCCCATACAGATAAATTAAGAGGATTAGGAGGAATTGTTCTGAAAATGTAACTTTTCAGGAACAAGCACAAATCCTGGAAAAAAGGTTCAGGGACAAGAAGTATCCCGAAAAATTATTACTAGATGCACATAAAAAAACAGAAGGTCTTACACAAAAAGATTGTCTAGAGAAACGAATGAAAGATACCAACAAAGAAGAAAAAAGTCACTCGAGTTGTGCTTTAATTACTCAGTACAACACATCACACAGTAAAATCAAGAAGATACTATTTAAACATTGGCATCTATTACAACAAGATGCAGTACTAAATTTGACATTGTCAGATCTTCCAAGTGTGGTATATAGGAGGGCCCCTAATCTAAAGGGAATATTAGCACCAAGTAAAGTGAGAAACCGGTTAAATGAACAAATAATAATAACATCTAACCTAGGCAGCACACAATGTAAATCCTCGGGGTGTTTATGCTGTAAGAGCATTGTCACAACTAACTATATCGAATCCTATGTAACTAAAGAGAAATTCATGATCAAGCACACTTTATCTTGCCAGTCAAAATTTGTTATTTACGTTATTCAATGTTCTTGCAGACTACAGTATGTAGGACGTACTACATGCCCCTTGAGGGTTAGATTAAATGGACACAGATCCAGCGTGAAAAAAGGAGATCATAAACAAAGTGTTGCCCATCATTTTAAGGAAAAACATAAACAAAATTTTGGGGAATTATCTATTACGCCCATTGATCAGGTTCAGGAAGATGCACCTAATAGATTCCAACAATTACAATGAAGGGAATTGTACTGGATGTATACACTGAGGACCATTCAGCCACAGGGTCTGAATGAAATGGTGGAATTAGTACGTTGAGGGAATATCTGCAATATATGACATACAGTGTAAAATGATCAGCCTTATCTTTGGGATAAAGATCCTAAATATGTCTAGTGAGATCGATATGATAAGAGAGTGTAACCTGCATATATAGATCATAAGGACGTTACACAGCTACCTTGCCACATTCATGCTCTGACTATTGGGCATGGTGAGTGCAGAACGGGATACACACGTAATCAGGAATGACTACGGCATACATTTGTACTAGGCGGATTTACATGCTGCAATCAGGAGCGGTTTTACTAAAGATATACTGTAGGACTTGAATGACAGTTTTTTCACCCAGTAAAATCCTTGGTCACAATTGTAAACTTGGAAAGTAATGAGTGATTGGTTAATTACCTTGATGTTCAATCTATTATGTAAATGAGTCTGTTACAAAAACCCGCCAAAATGATCATTTAAACTTTTACTTCTGATGAAGCATGGGTGTGCCACGTGAAACACGTCAAATTCTTTGATTTTATTGTTTTATTGCGGGTAAATTCCCGTACTTTTTTAACAATAAAACACTTTTTAAGTAGTGTGTTATATAACTCGTTCCTCTCGAGCGCCGCAAGTCCTAATTTTTGAATATATGCCTAGATAGATAGATAGATATGTGATAAATATAATAGATAGGTATAGATAGATAGATAGATAGAAGATATGAGGGTAGATAGATAGAAAAATATGATAATATAGATAATTAATAGATAGATATGGGATAGATAGGTATGGATAATTAAACACTTCGCTTTACAAAAGTGTTTATTATTACAGAGTAACATGCATAACGCATTTCGTGCCTATACGGCACTTCCTCAGATGCTTCTATGTTACATAAAAAAACATGGTTTTTTATGTAACATAGAAGAATCTGAGGAAGGCACGAAACGCGTTATGCACGTTACTCTGTAATATTGGGGCTCACACCTTAATATTTTAATGGAATAAAATTTATTTTTATCCTACGTCTATTTTTACAAGGATTATTACCAAGAAACGAGCGCCCGGTCCCTTGGTTTTCGTTGCTATTTTCCATAGTTGCCTGTCGCCTTTTTGGGCTCTGGAGGATTAGGACTACGCAGCCGCTGTTTCCGAGGCTCGGATTGAGCCACCCATGTCATCATGAGTGTTGTGCCTCTACCATAATCACACAACACCATCAGGTGAGCACCCTCTATAGTATTTTATATATTGCTTATTGTATTGGACGTACTTTCACAGAAGAGCGCCACCTCTCTCTCTTTTTTATACCCTTTACACATTAGTTTGGTTGCTGTCATAACATGGGAAAAAAATAACACATTATACCTAGCATGCTATGCTATACTACACTAATACATTACACAACATGCTACGCTACCAAACATGTACAGGTCTAACATTACTGTAAATAAAGCTTGAACCTATGAAGGAAAATGGAGGAAGGAGGAAAGGGGGAAGAGGGAGGGGAGATCACAGGCTAAAAGACAAAGACACACAGGGGAGAATGGGGGAGGACAGGGACTAATCCTTATTCTCATCCGGACCATCTAGGATGTTATAGTTTCTGAGCCAGCTGTGGGTCAACCTGCAACAATCCGCCACAAGACTCAGTGATTCCTGGAGATTCAGATAGCATTTTTAAAGCAGTTGATAAGTCGCCAGGCCTCCTGGATGGCCATGACAGTATGTACCCCAGAGAAGAGTCCATAGAGCACGAATGTGTGTGCTAGGCTCTCCCTGGGCACAGAGTCTTTGAGTTTGTGAACCAGGGCATCGAACAAACGTTGAGCAAAGGAGAAGTACCAAAAGCTGTGATAAGCAAGAGTGGACATGCATGAAGAACCTGAGAAGTCCCCCATGGATGGCCAATTAAGACATATCCTTGTGTCCATTGGTGATGCTGCACAAAGCCACATTTCTTCAAACCACCTAAGATGTGGCATCTAGGAGCCCTGGAACAGACTCCAGCAAATCCTTGACTTTGATGAGCTTGTGAATGGCCTTGGACTTCCACAAGTTGGACTTCAACCCCTCCAGATGGTGCTCCCTCAAAAACCGGCCCACATCAAGGTAAAACCATGGCGTTTCCCGTTGTAAGTGTAGGATCTCTCCCACTGGTCCACTCAAAGGCCTGCAAATGGGGCAAAAGGAACAAGCAGGAAATGGATCGCCCCGCATAGCCACTCTTCTGAACAATAGTCCAGCAAATGCAAACACAAACAAAGGAGATCCTCAGCAAGGTGGGGATGTCAGGTATCCCTTTCCCACCCTTCAAAGGATCCTTGTACATGATGTTCCGCTTAACTCAATTCATCTTGGAACCCCAGATGAAGCAGAAAACAGCGCTGGTAATGGCTCTGCAAATGGTGGCAAAGGTGGGCCAGGCCTGTGTGGCATACTGAAGCACACGCAAAACCTCATTATGCAGAAGCAATGCTTTGCCCACCAAAGTGAGCTGCCTGAGGCTCCACAAACCGATGCGTTGATTCACTTTAGACAAGCGCTCCTCCCAAGACTATAGGGCCACTCCTTCCTTCCCCGAACCAGATTCCAATAATTTTGATGAAATTCGGCTTTATGGAAAACAGTAAAGGGGCAGAGGTAGACAGATGCCTATTACCAAATGTCATGACCTCTTACTTCCCACTGTATTCTTTAGCCCCTGAAGCCTTGCAGAGCTCCTCACAGGTCCGGATAAGTGCCGTCACCGAATGCTGGTCAGTGCAGAGGACCATCACGTCGTCTATGTACAGCGTACAGTTGACCTCGTAACGTCCTGATGCGGTGATCACTCTGATCTCTCCATTGTGGTGGATAGCTTCTGCAAAGATCTCTGTACATCACACAAAAAGGAGAGGCGAAAGAGGACAGCCTTATCTGACGCCAGACAGGATGGGGAAGGGGTCAGTCTTCCAGCCGTTCACCAACAACATGCTGAAAATGTCAAGGTACAACAGTTTAACAAATATTCCTGTTAATACAGCTGTTATTCAGAAGTTTAAGGTATATGAGACTGTAGCCAACCTCCCTGGAAAACCACTACTTAAAGCAATTCATAAAAAAGGAGACTGGAATTTGCAAAAATGCATTTGGACAAGTCACAGAGCTTCTGGAAGAATGCCCTTTGGATAGATGAGACAAAACTGGAGCTTTTTTGTGATTCACATCAGAATTATGTTCACAGGAGCATAAATGAAGCCTACATAGAAAATAACATTTTACAGGGTGTATTGAATCTGTGCAGGGTATAATGAAATTTCAAAACTATAAAGCTATGTTCACACGGCTAAGTTTGGGCCATATTTTGGGTCCGTAATTACGCGCCGAAGTCCCGCAAATTAAAGGCTGAAAACGGCCCATTCATTAACGTAAAAATCACAGTTCTTATATTTACTAGCCGGCATACCGCCGCTGGCAATTCAAGTCTATGGGCCGGCGAAGTGCCAGCCCCCGCTCAGAGTCCTTCCGCTTTCCCGCCCCCCCCCGCCACACGGCGTAATTGCGGGGCGTAATTATGCCCTTAAAATACACCGTGTGAACATAGCCTAAATGTGTTCTGGAGTGAAATGTACTTGGTATCAGAAAGCTTGTTCTCAGTCACAGATCATGGGTCATCAAACAGGATAATGACCGAAAACATACAACTAAAAACATCCAAGAATTGCTAAGAGCAAGGCATTGGACTATTCTGAAGTGGTTTCTATGAGCCCTGATCTAAATTCTAATGAACATCTGTAGAAATAGCTGAAACCTGCAGTCTGGAGAAGGCTCCTTCACACCTGAGAAAGCTGGAACCACTCACAGGAGCGGGGGCCAAATACCTGTGGACAGCTGGAGAATGAAGAGTGGGGGCCAACTACCCATGGACAGCTTGAGCATGAGGAGTGGGCCAGCTACCTGTGGACAGCTGAAGCACAAGAAGTGGGCCAAATACCTGTGGACACTAAGCACAAGCAGGGGCCCCAAATACCTTTTGGACAGCTGGGCACAAGCGGGGGACCAAATACCTGTGGACAGCTGGAGCACAAGCAGTGGACCAAATACCTGTGGACAGCTGGAGCACAAGCAGTGAGCCAATTACCTGTGTACAGCTGGAGCACAAGCAGTGGACCAAATACCTGGGGACGCGGAGCACAAGAGTGGACCAAAACCTTTGTGGACAGCGGGAGCGCAAGCATGGGAAATTAAACCCTGGGACGGTGGAACATGAGGATGGGCTAATACCTGTGGACATTTTTAAGAAAAGGGGGAGTGGGCCAAAAAACTTGGGGGCCTGGAGCACAAAGAGTGGGTCAAATACCTGTGGACAGCTGCAGCAGAAGGAGTGGGTCAAATACCTGTGGACAGGTGCAGAAGTGTCAAGGAAAGACATCTAGAGAGGAATATTTGAAAATTAAGCCACCAAAGAAAAGAGAGCGACCCCTGGCATTTATGTGACATATGACTGTCATGAGGTATCATCAACGGCAATTCAAAACATTAGAAAATATGCAATCGGATCCCATTTTTGGGGATCAATATTTGAAACCCGACCCAAAAAAATCTATGGGAGAGATAAAACATGGACAAAGCAGTTCTCGGCAGATACTGGGGAAAAAAAAAAAGCGGGCCCGGGTTCAGACAGCGCTTAATCTACCCCGAGGGCACATTTGCTTCCCCCATTGTCAGATTGTTCTGCGATTATAAAAGGTGACCCAGTAAATCATCCGACGAAAGGATTTCCTTATATATCAAAGGATGCAACATGCGATAGTAAGCGTAATTTTTTGCTCAGGCCCTTGCGGGAAATCTATGTGGGCCAGACACAGAGCGATCAAGGTTAATTTAAAAATAACATAAATCATTGATAACAGTTTATTAATAAAAAAAAATTAAAGCAAAAAATTAATAAAAATTTAGTAATCTTATTTATATAGGCCAACATTTTCCGCAGACTTTACAATAATACAATAACCCCGAGAGGGTAAAAAGGCTTTTGGGGAAAAAAATTCACACCCACGTCATTTTGCGATTTAAAAGCACAGTGTAGCTGAATTGCGTTTGTGTGTTAAAAAAATTTTTTGTAAAAGTAAAAGTTTTTTAGATAAATTTTCAGAAAGAACCAAAGGTACTCCTGGATTCTCTTGCTCCTAAGCCATTGGGTTGGGTTTTTTTTTTATTTTTTTTTTTTTTTTTTTTTTTTTAAAAATTTTTTTTTTTTTTTTTTTTTTTTTTTTTTTTTTTTTTTTTTAAGGGGGGGTTTTTTTTTTTTTTTTTTGTTTAAATTTTTAATTTTTTTGGGGTTTTTTTTTTTTTTTTTTTTTTTTTTTTTTTTTTTTTTTTTTTAAATTTTATTTGTTTTTTTTTTTTTTTTTTTTTTGTAAAAAATTTTTTTTTTTTTTTTTTTTTTTTTTTTTATTTTTTTTAAATTTTTTTTTTTTTTTTGGGGGGTTTTGTTTTTTTTTTTTTTTTTTTTTTTTTTTTTTTTATACAAAAATTTTTTTTTAAAAAAAAAAAATTAAAAAAAAAAAAAAATAAAAAAAAAAAAAAAAGTTTTGAAAATATTTTTTTAAAAAAATTTATTTTAAAAAAAAAAATTTTTATAAATTAAAATTTGACTTTTAAATTAAAAAAAAAAAAAAAAAAAATTTTTTAAAAAAAAAAAAAAAAAAAAATAAAAAAAATTTTAAAAAAAAATTTTTTTTTTTTTTTTAAAAAAAATTTAAGCCAAAAATTTAAAAATAATTTCTTTTTTTTAAACTTAAAATTTAAAATTTTTTTTTATTTTTTATTTTTCTCTTTGGGGGGTTTTTTTTTTTTTAAACCCGGAAAAAAAAATTTTCCCTTTTTTTAAACGTAAAAAACCCCCAAAAAGTTGGGGTAACCGCGGGCCTTTTTTCCCCCGTTTAAAAACTTTTGTGCGGAATTTCCAGAAAGGGGTTTTTCCCAGAAAATTTTAAAAATTTTAATGGGTAATCTTTAAATTTTAAAAAACCCGCCCCGCCCCCCCGGCCACACGCCGTAACTGCGGGGCGTAATTACGTCCCGCAGTTAACCCGTGTGAACATAGCCTAAGGGTATTAATGAATGTTATAGCCTTAGATCGTTTTTATAGTAATTGTTTTATGTCTTTATCAGGTGTGAATAATTAGTGCTATATAATTAGAGTGTGGGATCGTCTACGCATGCTTGAGAAAGGGGAGGAGATCTCCTCGAAACGTCGCTGCTCTGTAGCGGACTGCCCGGTCTCCTGGCGTCTCCACAAGGAAGCTCCGTTCGGAGCACATAAAAGGACTGCGGGTCCCATTTACGTATGTAACTCAGTAATTTGGGTATGTGTACCTTCTGCTTTGACGATATTGATGGTGTTTAAAGAAGCTTTTACCGCTGTTTGAAATAAAGGATTTTTATGGAAATTGGCACATCGCTACTTTGATACAGGTGTCAAGGAAAGAAACATAAATTGTTGCCTCAAAAGGTTGGGCAAAAAAATATTAAGTAAAGGCAACCATTATTTTTATCCAGACCAGTTTTATTAGTTTGTTGTAAAAAATAATGTAAGTTCAAATTTAATTCAAAATGCAATGTCTGATTTTCATTAGTTAATTCTTAGTAAATTTAAATTTATTTTTACTTTTGTCAGTTTCTAGTCATCATTGTGGGGTTTTCTTTAATTAACGGAAAAATACCAACAATTTTGTCCATCTATTTATATATACAGTAACATAACCATACAATACAGTGATGGGTAAGATGAGCCATGACTGAAGCACTGGTATCTATTACCAGTACAGTTTAGAAAACATACATGTGCAGGAAGTTACCAGAAGAGGTTTGTCTAGAAAGCTTTTACCGAAAAAGCCTTGTAAGTGGGTCAAGTGGCTTTCCATTTCTCAGTCATACGCTCACATCCTGCGACTTGTTGTAGTCACTTGTGAAATAGTAATCATATTGGCCGGCCGGTCCGTGGAATCTGCGCTCAGCCTTGGCTTTCCCTGTGGTTACAAGTGGGAGCCGGTGGCTGAATTGGGAGGGGAAGATGTAAGAGAATTTACGTAAGTGGATTAAATGGTGAAAAGTCAGGTGGAAACACGATGTGAGCGCACGTATGCATCTGGGCCATTGCCAGTGAACTGTGTCTTTAAGCATACATAGCTTTCGGTGGGCGGGTGGGCTGTCATGTGGCCAACCTAACTGTGTCCAAGAGTTCCTCTTCCCACTTTTCTAAGGTTATGGGATTTAGACACAAGACTGATGGACAGGAAGAGAGCAGAGTTAGGAGAGAGAAGACTGCAAAGAAGTTATGTATGTATGTGAATGCAGATAGGTGACCGGGTGACTATAAGGCTATGTTCACACAGCTTAAAATGATGCACGGCGTGAATAATGAATGTCTATGGAGCCGGCGGTCTTTTTCCCCCCAATTTTTAAAAGGCAAGATCGTATTGTACGAGCGGGGAGGGGAGGCGTAATCCATAGTTCTCTATGAGAACTATGGATAACCGTAATTTTGGCGCGCATCTTGCCCGAATTAGAGCACAAATATACGACGAAATGCACCGAAATTACCCCATGTGAACTTACCCTTAGGGTGAGTTCCCATGGCTGATTTATGTTGGTTTTCCCAGAGCATTTCCCTCGCCAAAATAGCGTCAAAAAAGCCTCCAAACACCTTTGGACGCTGAAAATTCAACATCCAAATCAGCCATGTGAACTACCCTTAACATGTTTTTTATTATCTTTTTTTAATTTAAAAACTTTTTTTTTATAAGTAATACAGAAGCTTGTACCAAGTTTGGCACTTACATTAAAGGGGTCGTCTCACTACAGGGATTGCTTTTTATGTTAAAGATCCTGCAAAAACAAGTCACTTTGCAATATATAGTCCATTACATGTCCTCCCTATTCCTAGATATCCCCTGTTGTATGGGCTGGATCAGCTCCTCAGGTGCTATAACTACAGACCTGTTCATTCTCTCTCAATAGGCTACCAGTGCTGGTTGCTATAGCTACAGACCTGTCTTCTACTGCAGCCTAGTGGAAGCCAGTAAGAAACGCCCTGAATTCAAAGTGAAACCAAGAAAACAGGACTGAGGTAAGATGAATTAATGTAGTGAGACGACCCCTTTAAGTAATAGAAATGTTAGCTATGGAAGTTTTCATTTGGCCTCCAGCTGATCAACTTAGTTTTTAGTGTGCCACTGTTTTTGTAGGGGATGTAGCATTGCCTTCCCATGTGCACCTAGGTTAGTTTTTAAAAATATTTTTTTGGAAGGCACACCCAAACTTTTTGTAGTCTATTTGGGGAAGGGCAGCCCATTGGTTGCTGCACCCCCCGCCTATCTCTTTTAAACGATGCGGGAAAATTGTAGAAAGTTCCTTTTTACCCTGAGATGTTGTAGTTGAATGGACCCTAGTGGGGTTTAACATGTTAGTGTTAGGGCTCACCTGTGTGGGATCCCTTGAAGCTTTTGGGAAGTGGCTTAAAAATTTTTGATCAAAAACTGAAAACTAAGAACCCCGGTTTTCAATTTTTCCCTTAGCAGAAATGCATTTTCAAAAAATTCCTATTCCCTTGATGTTTCCCTTGTTTTTTAGTGTGCCCTGATTTTGTATTGGATTTTTGTTTTCCAGCTGATCGACAACCTGAAATCTCACCGCAGGAGGCCCGGGTTCAAAGGGGAACGTTGCGGATCAGAGCCAGCTCATTCCCGCCCCTTTGGTTGGGGTTTTCAGCTTAATAATCAAAATTAATAATAAAAATGAATTAAACCAATTTAATTACCATAAACCCCGTTCTCAATTATTTTTGGAGTAAGGGGAGTGTTATCATGTTACAAAGAATACAGAGAAAAAAATAAAAAAAAACCCCGGGATATACCCCCAAGGGCCTATTTGGAGGGACGTCCTTTTTTAAAACCCTTGCCCCTTGTCCCTCTTTGCTTATAAAAATGCCCCTCTTTTTCATTTAGGAAACAGATTTGCTCAATAAAGGACTTTTGCGAGAAAGTATTGGTTTTTCCCCGTGTATATTACATAACAAATTGCTAATATTTCATCAGGGATACAAGAAACCCTGAAAATGTTCCCTTTTGGCTGTCTAAAAAGTTGGCTTTGTTGTGTGGGGGCGGGGTTGGGGTGGTCTTGGTGTGTGTCATGTGTTTTGGGGCAGGTTAGGGGGGGCCTGTGTGTCCCATTTTTGCAATCTCTAAAATTGGGAGGTATGCTTAGTTAGAGTCAGTGTTTAAATATGGTAGTGAGTGCTTTTTTCCCCCAAGTTCATGAAGAGGTGGTGTGCTGGATTTCCCTGTATGGCAAAAAAAATGTTTGGAATTATACTGGTTTATCTGTGGGGCCAAACACAGAGTGAGGGCTGAACCCTTAGGTCCCATTTTACGCAATTCAAAACTTTCAATATTCAACCATTTTCCCTGAAAATAAAAGGCAAAATGCCCTTTGATCCCCAATTAATTTTATGCCAGGGCCTTATGATAAAAAATGTTAGGCTAAGACCTCCTTGTTGTCCATAGCAAAAAACAGTCTCATGCAACCAATCAGGTCATAGCAACCAATCAGATTCATGAAACCCAAAACAGGTCAAGCAACCAATCAGGCTCGTTTAATTTTTCCAGAGTCTATAGAAATGAAAGCGAGTCTAAAATGGGTTTTTCTATGATTATTGTTTGTGGTATAAAATCAATCAGGTATAGAAACCAATCAGACCCATAGAAAAACTAACCAAGGGTCATAGAAAAACCCCCAAATAGAAAACCCATAGTATCCAATAGAGCCCTTAGCAACAATAGAGATCAGTTTAAATTTTTTTCCAGGCCCTTATGAAATAAAAAATTAACTCTGATTGGTGTTTTTTGGCTTTTGATTGGTTGTATGACTTTTGGTTGCTATGAGTTTGTTTGGTCGTTTTGGTTTTTGATTGGTTGTATAGTTGTTTGGTGGGGGGGGTCTGATTGGTTGCTATGAGCTCTGTTTTGTTGTTAACCCTTTTTTGGGTTTGTATGGGCTCGTTTGGTTGCTTTTTTTTATTATTTTTTTTTAAACTTTGGGTTTCCGGGCACTGTACATTTGGGTTTTCATACAAACATAGGTAAAAAGTACAAAGGGAAAATTAATAACTCAACGAACAGAAGAGAGAGGTCCCGCCCTTGAGGCTACCCTAGGCCATTTTCACAGGGGTTTTTCTGGGAGTAATTTACCCCTTTGGTCCGGGTTGGGTTAAAGGTTTTGGAAAATACTGTTTTTAGTTTTGGGGAAAATTGGGCGGGGAGATAATTGACATGTCCCTTTTAGCGGGTATACGCGCCCCGGCAAAGACTGTTTGGGCGGCGAAGTGCCAGCCCCCCCTGCCCCCCTCCCCTCCCGCCCTAGCACAGGCGTAATTTGGGGGGGGAATTCGCCCCCCATTAAAAACCCTGTGAAATAGCCTTAAAGGAAAGGGGAGAAAGAAGAGGTGAGGGGAACCAGGGTGAGGACAGCAAATTATTGTTGGTTATAGGCTTCTGAAAAATGGGTTTGTAGGGCTCTGGTTGTTGCTAAGCTCTGATGGTTTTATGGGCCTGATTTTTGTTTGGGCTCTGATTTGGGTTTCTATAAGCTCGTTTGTGCCTGGGTCTGATTGGGTATGGGGGAAAAACAGAAAGTTTAGATTAGATAATTTTTATCATTCCCCCTTTGATTTAACATGGGTTCCAGGGGAAAGGGGAAGGAAAATGTAAGACGTGCCCCATGTTAGTTACTGGGTTTTTTGGACTTATTTTTTTCTTGCATTTGTGCCAAAATAAAAGCAAATCCCAAAAGCAAGTTAAGTACACTTCTCATAGATGTAAAAGCAAAATTGTTCTCATTTTATTTTCTCTTGTTTTTGCGCCGGTCCAAGAAATTGACAGTCGTACTTTCAGGGGTTAATTAAAAAATGAAGATAGGAGGCAGTATCTGCCTTGGCCCTTTCATGTCCCAAAACATGTTTAAATTACTTTCGTATAAGGACGAAATGTAAACGGTGCATACTGTGGTGAAATACCCGTTAAACTTCTCCTACAGTCACAATAAAACCCCCCGTGTGGTTCAAAAAACACGTAATCAATAAAATGACGTTTTAGCCTCACCCTTTTAGCTGCACTTTTTATAGTTTATGCCCGGATCCTCAAACTGCGGTTCCAGTGTTGGGGAAAATACAACTCCATATTCCACTGTTACAGATTATTAAAAAGCTGTGGGGGGTATTTCCCCCAGCGGGGCGCGTTGGGAACTGGTTTATGCCATTAGGTGTAGGATGGGAGGTGCAACTCGGGCCTTTTGCGCCCTCTATGGAAAAATAAAGGGAAAAACATCCCGTATGGACTTGTAGGTGAATACTCTTTTCCCCCCCCTGTAACAGCATACATGAAAGCAAAAAGTAACAATGTTTTCAACTTTTGACTTTTTTGATCATATCTCACCATCCCCTACATTTTTTAAATGAACTCCAATCATTTTATAGCAATCATCTTAACCTTTTATATATAAATTTAAACCTGCAACTATTTTGATTGCTTTGTTCGCAGGTTTTGTAGTAACTGCATTTTATGTTTTGTTCCAAAAATCTGAAGTTCAAGTTTAATTTTTTTGTTAGTATTTGGGAAAACCACTTTGGCTTTCAGCACTGCCTGAATCCTCTGGATTCTGGGTCAGTTCATATGTTTGGTGCGTATGGGCTTGGGACGAAAAAGTTTTTCTTCAACTCTACCCAAAGGTTTTAA
>JAODAL010072231.1:0-15198 GCA_025379985.1 Phyllomedusa bahiana
TAAGATTTCGTAGATGCTGCGTCAAAAACAATGCGGGTGCGCAAAAAAAAAAAACACTAACTGTTATGTTTTGGGTAAAGAAACAATATTTTTTGCACCCTTTAAAATTCCCCTATGTTAATATAGAATTGCTTTTAGATTTACTAGATGTTTCTCAATAAACAATGCGGGGGCGCAAAGTAAAAAAACACGTACTGTGAGTTTTTGACGATCACGGTTTTTTTTTGGAAAACAAAACAACCTGCTGACTAAAGATTGTTAATGAATTTAATTTAACTGCAAGTGGATATATCAACAGTCACAGGTTAGGGGTAAAAATTGAAATGAACACCTATCTGAAATGTTTACTGAAATAAAAGGGGTTTTGCACTAACAAAGAACCTGCAGTTACTGGGAATGAGTTACCATTAAAAGTTAAAACTGCCCTATCCAGAAATATTTCAATAGCAAACTTTAAAAATAAAATTTTCCACTACAATTCTAAACTAACGGGAATTTATCCAGTGTTTTTTTATAGATTGACTTGCTGTTTTCGCCCCCCCCCCCCCGGTTTCCCACCGCCGTAAAATTTACAGGTAGATGCGCTTTAAAAGTCCCTAGCTAACTACAAAAAAATTTTTCAATCTCAATCAACAAAATTGGAAGGATCACAGTAATATTGATTTTCTCTGTGCAAAATAACAAATTTTCGCTAGCTTTTTTGGCCACAGGCAGAGCAATTTCCTATCCCTTGAACGCGAGAGAATGAGGCTGAAACAGAAACGCTGTTCTATGTAAAACGGGGTCATGTGTTTTTTCCCACCAATCGCAACCAACAAACCCCGTCATGACCCACAACATCTCACCCTGCCTATTTCTGTAATTGATTTGCGGGCCCCCAAAAAATTAAGGAACCCGCCAAAAAAGGGGCGGATCTTTAAAAGATGATGTCAGATTTTTTAACCCTTTAAATTTTCGCTGATCGGAAATTCGATCACCATAAAAAACCCTTCGTTTTAAAATTTTTCGATAAAATTTGCTCAACACTAATCTTGACAAAAATCAGCGTTCACATTTCCCATGGACAAGCGGGGTTTTCCTTGGGGGCCAAACGATGGCCCCCGCCGCACAGAACACCCCCTTGATTTCCACCTACTGGCCGGGCGGAAAGGTTTTCCCCCTTGGGAAAAACTCCACAATTTTGCGGCCACACAAACCATTTGGGTGGCCCCGAAATCTTCCGGGTCTTTTTTAAAAATGGGGGGGCAGAGTGCTGTTTCCCAAAAATAGGGGGGGCCCCCTGTTGGTTCAGGGACTGCTCCAGGTCCTGCTGCTGCTGCTGGGACCCGCCCTCCTCACTAGGGGGGGTGAAAGGAAGCCTTTTTTTATCAGTGCTCCCCGGGCTTTAAAGGTTTACTGTGATTTTGGACTGGTACCCCCTCCTTTCCCCTCACCTTCCCCAGGCCGCGGGGGTTGTACTGAAACTGAGGAAAAAAACCCCCCCTCAAAACCCGTCAGAGGAGGGGGCGATGCCCCACATAGGCCCCGCGGCCCAAAGGGGTTTACGGAGGATTTCCCCCAAAAAGTATTTTTGGTTTTTTTCCTTCCCCCCTCAAAAGGGGGGAAAAAAGGTTTTCCCCTTTTTGGGCCGTAGCGAGGGGGCCCAAAAGGGTGGAGAGACAAAGTCATCCCCCCCGCCGGGTTTCGACTATTCAGCCGTCACCCAGCCCCGGGAAATAATCATGCTGCGGGCCATCTGCACAATTTACCCGAAACTGCTTTCCCCGCCCCATTTCCCCTGTATACTGCCAAAGTGCCTTTGGGGGGCAACTGCCTCGTTTCCTCAATTTTACTATCCCCCCCTCCTCCAAAATGCTCCCTTTCCCCTCTTTGTCACCTGGGGTAGAAAATCCCTCTATCACCAAACCCCAAAGCTTTTTGCTCCAAAATTTTCCCCCCTCCCCTCCCCTACTCCATTTCAGGGCCCCACCGGACTCCCTGGGCCCCGAGATTAGTCGCCACGTCTCCAGTCCCCTGCCCAGACCCGATTTTTTTAGCACGGGTTTCCCGGGGCATGAAGCAGTGGGAAAGACGTTATTCATCCCGAAATCCTGGCCCAAAAAAAAAAACCCTCGCCTCCTCGAATGGCCTCAAAAAAAAGGCAAGGTCAAAGCATGAAACTCCACGGCTGACATCAAAGTTAAAAAGGGGAGTATCCTGTTTTGCCTGGGTCATCAAAAAATCGTTAAAAGGGCCCTTTTTCTGTTCCCTTTCGGGGTCCCAAAAATGTGCAGGGGGGAATTTCCCAAAGGTGGAAAAAAATTTACATATCCCGAGTGTGGGGGGGGGGGGCCGTTCTTTCCCCGGGAACCCCGAGGAGGGTGTTTCCCGGGGTTTGTACGAAGGGGTTTAAAATGCATGCACAGTTTCCTCCCAATTTTTAGAATGTTCTGAAGAAACGGGGGGAAAACTTCAGGGAAAACCCTTTTTACAAACCCGATTGAACCAAAATGCCCAGGGAGGGGGGCCTTGACCCAACCCTCCTCGGTTGGGAGCGCAGGGGGGCACCATGTTCCCTTTTCCCCTTTTCCTCACCATGGTTCCCATTTGCAGTTTTCCCCGGAAGGGGAAAACCCCCCCCCACATCTATTTTTTTGGGCATTACGCGGGAAGGGAGTTTTTCCCCCCCGTGTGACTTTTTTTGCCCGGGGAAAGGGCCCGGTGTAGAAAAAGGGGTGACACCGCTGTGCCCAAAAACAAGGGTTTTTTTGATGGAGCCCCGTACCTTTGTGGAGGGGTTTAAAATGGTGGGGGGGTGGAGGAGGGGGAGGGGGGACAAATTGGGGCAAAGGGGCAGGGAGTTTGACAACGTAGGAAGGGGAAAAGGGCGGGCTCCCCGTCCAAGTTGTTGGTGTGCCTGGGGCCGGGGAAGGGACATTCACCCAGGGGGGCCGAAAAAGGGCATTTTAAATGGGCCCGACCGATTTCCCGCTCCCAAAGCCGCGCTTTCCCGTGCACCTTGGCAAAAAACCGAAAAAGCTTAAGGGGGCTGGGCCCCCCCTTTTGTTCTACATATTTTTGAAGTTTGGTACGCCCCTTTTTTGGGGGAAAAAAATTACGGCTTGGAAAATCTCCATCTCGGGTCGGCACAAAACCATTAGTTCTCTGATTTGGGGCAGAGTCCCCCCATTTTGGGGGAAAAGGGAGGGACTGCAGTACCCAACCCAACCCTTTGGGCAGGGGTTTCGGTCACTGCTTAGGATGGTTGGGGCGCCCTACCCGTTGTCTCCTTTTCCCAAACGCCTCCCCTGAAAAGGGCTGCTGGGCCATGAGTAGCGGGGGAGCAAACAGATCTGGGGCTGGGGGGATGTTTTCAAAGAGAAAACCCCTCCCCTTTTGTGAGGGGGTGGAAACCTTGACTGGTGCAAAAGGAAATTTCCCTTTCCATGGGCGCTGCTGCCCGCTGGTTTTGCTGCGGCCCCAGGATGGGCCCCCACATCGGCCAAAGTTTCTCCCAGGGCCCAAACCGGGGGTGACCTGCAGTGTTGATGCAGGGGGCCCGGGGGTTTTTAACGGGTTTGCTCCCTGGCCACGCTTTACTTCTGCTTACAGATTCTACATATCCCCCAAAATTTGGGTCCCCCGGTGTCTTAGCAAAGGGCTGCCCCCACCCGCCCAGATCGGATTTTTTCCCCCAACGCTCCCCACGAAATGATATTTTTTTTTTTCCCGCCGCTGCCTTTTGCTGAGGCCCCCGTGCCAAAACTTTCTTGGACCTGCAAACGGGGTTTTTTTCCCCCCTTGCCGCTTTTGGGTCCCGGGCCTTTACACCCGCCCGCTTTTCCTGCTGGGGCCCTTTTACGGCCACATGACCCCCTTGCGGCTGCCCCGCTAGCTGACGCGCAAGTGACGCCCTTTTCTTTCCCGACGATTTAAGAAGCCCTTTTCCCCACCCGGCTCCCCCAAATGCAGTTTGGCCCACATCTTTATCTATTTGTGTTTCATCGTCAATGCCCGTCCTCATCAGGGTTTTTTGGTATGCCCGAGGTGACCCCTCACAAAATGACCTCCCCCTGTCACTCCCCAAAAATTTTATACTTTGCCGGAACTGCAAGAAACCAGGGGGTTTTTGGCTCGAATTTTTCGCTTTCCAAAAGCTTCTGACTGCCCTCCTCAAAAATTTTTCCCTCCCGCTATTAGTGGGGGCTTTAGGGCCCCGACCAAAATAGTTGATCTCTCTGAGGGAACCGGATGGGGGGCAGAGGGGGTTGAGGGAAAAGGTTTAGGGCCCCTTGGGCCCCCCCCGGGGCCCTTTCCAACTAAGGGTTTTTGTTTTGACTTTCCCCAAAAGACCCTTTTGGGTGGGGTTGTCAGATGTTTTTCTTAAGGAAAATGGAAAGGGCCCCATTTAACCCCAAAAAAGGGAAACCCCTTGGTTTGTATTTAGTTCCCCGGGCCCTAAATTTACAGCAAACAGTTGTGGCCTCACCGGGGTGAACCCCCCCTGCGACGTCCCCCCTTTCTGTGCTGCGACCTGCCCAGGAATATTTGTGCCTTGCCCCTCCCCAGGTGAAAAGCGTGCCACCTCTCTGTCTGACATACTGTTTGTTCAAAAATGTACAGAAAACTGTTTGATAAAAGATATCTGTATATGATAAATACACACCCTGTATTTGACGCCAAATGAACCCACTAAAAAAACTTGGTGTAACCCTTGGATATAAATTGCGCTCCACAAATGGGCAGGAAAAATTTACTTGTATGTGCCGTTTAAAAACTCTGTGTATTTACTGATATAAAAGCACAAACAGGCTTAATTAACCTTTCGGATAATGAATTATGGCTACAAATTTTATCTGTGGCGGTGAAAAACAAAGTTTCTTTTACTGAGTACAACTGCAGAACAACCTTAATTAACCCCTGGATGTAAATTGCGCAAAAGAATTGAGAAACCCACAAACTAGTAGCTTTGTAGCGTGTTACAATTGCGTTTTTCCTTACACACACAACAAGAGATAAAATTGTAATTAACCTTCGCTTGTGAATTATGCTACAGGAAAAATTTATATATTTTGGGGTTGAAAATGACAGTTTATTGGGGTCAGCACACTAGCAAACAACGCTTAATTAACCCCGGGGGATGTAAATTGCGCCAAAAAAATTGGGCCCCACAAACAGTACTTTGTAGCGTGTTACAATTGCGTGTTTTCTACGCCACACAACAAAGATAAAAAATTGAAAATTAACCTTCGCTTGTAATTATGCTACGGGAAAAAAAATGTAATATTTTGGCGTTGAAAATGACGGTTTCTTGGGGTCAGACAATAGCAAAAAACGCTTAATTTTCCCCCTTGGATGTAATTGCGCAAAAGAATTAGAAACCCAAAAAACTAGTATTTTTGAGGTGTTACAATTGGTGTTTTCTACCCCACACAAAAAGAGATAAAATTGTAATTAACCCTTCGCTTGTAAATTTTGCTACGGGAAAAAAATTATATATTTTGGCGTTGAAAAAAAGACGGTTTCTTTTGGGGGCAGCACACCCCGCAAAAAAAATGCTTAATTAAACCCTGGAAAGTTAAAAAGCGCAATAAATTTAGCCGCCAAAAATGAAGGGGGTATTTTTTATTGTTTAAAAAAGTGTTTTTTTTAAATAAAATACAACAGGAACGGTTAGACCCCTTGGATATTGGGAAAGTTTTAGGGAGCTGCAGTGGAGGGACACTGGATTTCAGATCCCAAACCCCCAAAAAAACAGAAAAAAAAGGAAAAAAAAATTAAAAAAAAACATCCTGAGAAAGGCCCGAGACACCCAAAAAATCGCTGTAAAAAAAATCAATTCTTCAGGAAGCTAAACACAAACAACCCCGGGAGCACCTTCCCCTATCAGTTTAGGAAGGGTGTGAGCCCAGCGTCGCGCCCGGGAAATTTTAAAGTTTTCAGTGACTCACAGATCCCGTGGCTCTGAATTTTGGCTTTTATCCCCGCCCCCTTTTCATGCAGGGTTTTGCCCTTCCTTCCCCCCAGGTGCTTTTGGCCCCCTGTAGCGCCATTTCTCGCCCGCCATTTTAAACCAAACCCAAAACACACTTCGTTCAAACCCCGAAAATACCCAAAACTTTGACTTCGTTCAGAACCCAAATTTTTTGAAATTTTTTTTAAAAAATTCCAATTCGTTTGAATCGATTCGCCCATCTCTACTGGTAATGCCTCTTGGGGAAAAGGGAAAAAACGGCTTGGAACTCTCCCCCTCGGCCGCACAACCATTATTCTCTAACGAGCAGATTTCCCCCAATTTTTGGGAAAAGGGGGTTGGGCTGGGAGTTTCCCCAACCCCAAATTGGGCAGGACAAAGGTCAGCTCTGGGACCTTAGGGTGGTTTGGGGTGCATACTGTTTTCTCTTTTTTCCCAAACGCCTCGTTGAAAAGATTGCTGGCACCAAGTAGCGAGGAGCAGGAGCATCGGGGCCCGGGAAAGATGAGGGCAAAGGGAAACGGGCTCCCTTCTGCAGAGGGGGTGGGGGCCTTTGATGGCTCCCAAGGGCCAAATGGGGGGCCATTTGGGCGCTGCTTGCTGTTTCTGCGAGGCAGGATGGACCACCACTTTTCGTCCACTTTTTCTCCCGGGCCACTGGAGGGGTGACGCGCTGTGTTGACGCGGGGCCAGGGTTTCCAATTTTTGGGTTTCCCGGGCCCCACTCTTAAACTTTCTGCCCACAATTCTCCATAAAACCCAAAATTCGCCCCGGGTTGGCCCTTAGAAAAAGGAACTGCCAAAAACCCCCCCAAAAAGCAAAATTTTACCGCCCCCCCGCAAATTACCGCGCTAACCGCTGACCCCCCTGTGCCGTACTTTTTTGGACCCCGGGGAACAGGTTTCTACCCCAGGGCCCTTTTGGGGTTTTCCCGACTGGACTCCCGGGCTTCCTTTGGGGACCCCAAACGGCCACACTTCCCCCCGGGCGGGCCCTGCCTGACGCACAAGGCTTTCGCCCCCCTTTTCTGACGATGAGGGAAACCCCTTTTTGCTTCACCCGATTTCCCTTTTGGGGCGGGCAAACATCACCCATAAAATTATTTTTTTAATTTTCACAAAATTTGTCCCCCCTCAAGGTTTTGGGTTTTTCAAGGCTGACCCCCTCAAAAAACATCCTTTACTTTGACACCTACTGCAAGAAGAAAGGGAAAATGGGCCCCCATTTTTTTGCTCCCCAATTTACTGTGACGGGTCCTAAAAATTTGTTCTTTCCTCGCGAAATAGGGGCCCGATGAGCCCAGACCACATATTAGTTTTCGGTTTGGGAACAGAAAGGGGGCCCAGAGGGGGGCTGGGGGACGGGTTGAGACCCAAATGACTGTTCCCGGGCCATGGCCCAACAAAGGGGTTTTTGAGCCGGGCCGTTCCCCCCGACCCCCTTTGGCTGGGGTTGCCCAAAAGGGGTCATCTGGGAGGAAGGGGATGCCCTAGCCCAACCCAAACAAAAACCCCTTTTGGGGTTTGCTGCCAACCCCACGGCCCCTAAATTAACAGGGGCGTTTTTTGGCCTCATCAAGTGCCCCCTGCTGCCCCACCCCCTTTTACGTTGGGGTGATTGGGGCCTGCCCAGGAATTTTTGTGCCTTTGGGCACTCGCATTTTAAGAGCCTGCCACCTCTCTGTCGGGACAATTTTTTTTGTTCAAAAAAAAACAGACTCTTTTTTAATGAAGAATCTTTTTATATGAAAAATCCCAAAACCCCCGGAAATTTGACCCCCAAAATGAACCCACTAACAGGCTTGGGTAACCCTTGGGATATAAATTGGCAAAAAAAATGAGCAGAAAAAAATTTTAACTGGTATTCATTTTTAATAGCCGTGTTTTTTTCCTGACTAAAAAAAGGCAAAAAACCCCCTTAATTAACCTTCGGATAAAAAAATTTGCAAAAAAGGAATCACCAGAAAAAAATTTTGCCCTTTGGGCGTTGAAAAACCCCTTTTTCTTTTACTGACTAAAATAGAAAACAAACACGTTTAAATTTAAACCCCCTTGGGAATTATAAATGGAAAAAAAAAAATGAGCAGAAAAATTTTTAACTGGTTGGGGCGAAAACCCTTTTTTTTTTACTAATAAAAAAAGCAAAAAAAGGCTTAGAAAACCCCTTAAAATTTTCCCAATGTGTTTCCAACAACTGACCCGTGGCATTAAAATGGGTATGAAAGCGGGAAAATTGGCCCCCGGGTGGGACTTAAAAATTACAATACCCCACAAACTGAATAAAAAATTAGAAGGGAAAAGGGGAAACAGTCTCTAAAAAGCAGGGGAAAACCCCCCAAAAAAATCCCTGTTAAAAACAAAATTTTTTTTGGGGTGAGATCTCGAAATCCTGCAGCTGCAGCACGGTACGGGGGGGGGAGGAAGTGGATCAGCCCCGCTTCGCGTCCGACTTAAATATGCGGTGGGCTCAAAAGAAATCCCGCCGGTCTCTGGGTTGGGTTCATCTCTGCACAAGTGATTTTAGGGTGTTACTTTTTTTCCTCCCAGAGTAACTTTTTCCCATGTAAAAGCCCTGTGCTTTTCGGACAAATTTTTTCAATTTTAAAAAAAAAGCTTTTTCCCCCGAATTACCCCCAAAATTTGGGCTTTGTTTTAGAACGAAAATTTTCCGGAAAAATTTTAAAAAAGGGGTCCAACTTTATTGAATCAATTTCCGCCTATATCTACTTATCATCATCCTTTCTGCCTGAGGGTTTTTTTCTCCCGCCCCGTTTGGGCCCTTTCTGCTCTATTCTGGGGGGAAAAGCTGAGTGAGAAAAAGTGGGAATGACCCGCACTGGGGGTTATTCCTTTTTCGCTCTGAACCCCTACCTTTGGGTGTTACCACCCGGGGGAAATAAATTACACTTTCAAAAAAAGATTTGGCCTGCAGGTCTGAATCTGACACCCTTTGCTTAGAGGGATCACTGCCTCGGATAGTTCACAGTGATGAAAAAGGTTAATAATAAGATCTTTGGTGGTCTGAGCCAGGTAGAGAATTTAAAGTGGGTTTTCGGATAAAATTTTAAAATTTCTAAATTTTTAAACATTCCAAAATTTCTCCCCAAAAAAATGGGGAGAATTAATATTTAAAAATTGGAAAACCCAAAAATTTCTTCTTTTTTTTTTTTTTTTTTTCCCAAAACACTATTTTTTTCACCAAACAAACTACAAATTTTTAAAAAACCCCGGAAAAGGGGAAATAAGTACAAAAGGGCACTGACACCTGTCAAGGGATGGACTTTGTTAGGAAGAAAGGAAATATTGAGTTCTTGAAGGGCGAAAAACAAAGAGGTTTAAAAAAACTGGGGTTTGGGGAAGCATTTTTCCCAAAAAGACAGATTTTCTTGGGATGGTTCCCAGTATGAAGAGTTAAGGGACCCATTAACAATTTCCCGGAAAATTGGTGTTTAGCATTGGTTTTTTTTTTGGAAAAACCTTGGGTATAACATTCGAAAGGGTGCTTTTTTTACAAAAAGGGAACTTAACCCAAAAATTTAAAAAAAATCTCTTCATATCAATGGTATTCCCTTTAAAGGGTTTTATTCTCTTAAAAAAGGATTTAAAATTTTTCCCCCCACCCTTTAAAACCCCAAAAAATAGGGGATGAGCGATTGTGTCAACTATCGTTATCGAGTCGATAGTCGATATCGTCAATTATCATGCATTTTAACAGTTTTCAAAACATAATTTTTAAAATAAAAAATATAATATATATTAAAAAAACCCCCTAATTAAAATAAAAATATAATATAACAAATTTTAAAAAAAATAAAAATAACAGATATAATAACAGATTAAAGCCCCATGCCCAAATTTAAAGTCTATGGGGGAGGAAAAAACAGCTTTAAATTTTTTACAACCCCAAAAAGGGTTAGAAACTGGGATTAAAAATCCCCAAAAAGTAAACTGGATTAAAGTGGTCCATCTTAGGGAAACAATTAGGGGAACAAGAGTCACAGAAAAAAAAATTTCCCCCATTCCTGCCTGTACCACGCATACATTTTAAACCTGCATGACCCACAAATTAAAAAGTGCCAGAAGGCAGAATTATTTAAACCCACATTTAATTTTTAAAACTGGAAAATTGACTTTTCCCTGCCCCTTACCCCAGATGACCCTCAAACCCCTCATGACCCACAATTAAAAATCCCCAAAAAAAGGAGTTTTTGAACCATCATTTATTGAACGGGACTTTAACCCAACCCCTGTCCTGGACCAAAAGCAACCTCTAACCCTTTGCAAGACCCACAGTTTAAAAAGTGCTGGGGAAAATATTTTAAGCAAAAATTTTAGGAAATGGACATTGACTACCATGCCGAAAGGGGCAAAATGACCCAAAAACCCACACATTCCCCTTTTAGGCCTCAACGAAAATTTCACAATAAGAAATAAACTTATAAAAAAAAAAACCTGTTTCCAATACTGCTGGGCTAGAGGTACTTGCCATTCAACTGGTGACATTGTTCCACCGTGACTTTTTGAATGTGAAAGCAAACAAAACAGATCCCCCAGTAGGTAAGGGCCTTTCAAAAAATTCCTGCATTCTACTGCAAGTGGGTTGAGGAGATTACTGATCAAGGCAGTAGGGGGTAAACGTGGACATGCAGGTTTAGCTTCACTGGAGTTACAGTGGTGCGGTGAGACCAGGGCTGGGTTCGTCATCTATTAACACCGGGTTTCAGCTAAAAGAGGGAGTTATTTGGGTGCGGTGAGAGCCGGGGCCCTGGCGTCCCGCCACCCCTATTTAAAAATGCGAAAATGCCTTATGACCAGCAGCGAAAACATTTTGCAAAGCAGAGTGCGGAGGCAAGTGTAAAGCTAAAACCTTTGACCCTTTTGGGCCACTGTTGACAATTGTGAAGAACAAATGCCCTTTAGAAACCCCCATTTTTTTTTAATAGGACCCGTATATAGCTGTTTTTTCACAGCAACATTTCCCCAAAAATTCAAAAAAAGACCCTTTTGGGGCCCCTGTTGATAATTGTGAAGAACCAAAAGCTGTTAGAAACCACTTTTTTTTAAAGTAGGGGCTGTAGTAATAGCTGTATTTCCACAGCAGCAAAACCCCAAAAAAATTTTTAAAAAAAATTTTCCCCCACTGTTTTAAAAAAAGTGAGGGAAAATTTCCACTTAGAAAACCCCATTTCTGTTCCAAAGGACCCTTTTATTTTGCGTATCCCCAGCACCTGACCCCCCAAAAACCCTTTTAAAAGTGCAAAAAAATTTAAAAAATGAAATGAGTAAATGCAATCTTTTTTTTCATGAAACCGTGTACAATTGGTCCTTTTAAGGCTCCTCACCCAAAACCAGCAAAATGCCCTTTGGAATGAGAATAAAAATTGCAGTAAAAAATTTCATGTTAAAAAATTTTTTTCGGGGTAATGGGAAACAAATCTTTGACCGGGAAATTTGGGGGCCACAACATCATCAGAGATCCACACCTGATTCCTTGTGAAAGTAACGATCCACATTATCGTGGAAAGGGCCGGTGCTTTGTCTGTAATACCCTCCACTGTGCTGAATGTCTGCTCAAAAAATGACGGCGGTTGAGGACAACACCTCTATGGCGTGCGAGCGAGCTCTGTGCGATTCATCCGTTTTGGAAACCCAAAAGTCTATTGGGCCAAAATATCCAAAAAAAATCGGGGTTAATGCAGATAGTCATGCACCCCTGATTTAAGCCGGTCTGGGTGTGTCCCCTAGGGTTGCCCCGCATTCATGTGGTTTGGGGGAGGGGTAAATAAGGATTGCCCGAGGTCACCCCCTTAGGCCCTTTTGCCACAAAGCCTGGCTGCTTGCCCCTACAGCTACTTGGGACCTACTGCTGTCACTTTGCGACGCTGTTTCCACCGTGACATTTGAAGAACGTAAGCAGACCAACAATTTTTCCATTGATCAATCAACACGGTCTCCAAACCTGCATTTTACTCTCTATTTTGGGTGGGTGGAAGGAAAGTGCTGAGTTTCGCTTTGTAACGGGGATCGAGGAGGGTGGCCACCCAGTAACTGTTGTTCATTTTGATGGCCTTAATGCGAGGATCATGTTGGAGGAAATGGAGCAGCCAAGCAGATGGAGCCTTGATTTCCAAAGCCTCTGGGTTGAGGGGCACTAGGAAACTGATCCTCCTCATCTTCCTCCTCCGCCTCAAATCCATGCCAACCTCTTTCCAAGGCAGGGACATCAGTAATGTCGGTGTCTAGGAATACCTCATCATCCTCCTCCACTTCCTCCACCTCAGCTTCAATACAGACCTGACTTGCCTCAGATGCTGTAAACTGAGAGCTGAGGTGCCGCATTGCACCAGCCCTGGACCCAGAACCACCGCCTAATGAAGACCGATAAAGTTGTGAAACTGTCGGGCCTTCTGGATTTGACGGAGAGAAAGGCAAGAGATGTGCCAGGCAAGAGATATGCTCCAGCCTACCGATCGTTATCGCACACCACCTTGCCTGGCACAAGATTCTTGTCACCCAGCCAGCGCTTGGTCTCGTTGCTAAGAGCCGTCCACAGCTCCTGACCTGTGTGTTGACGGTCTGCAAGACAGATTAATTTCAACATGGCCTGGTTTCTCTGGGCACATTATGCTACCAGTGGACCTTGGGGGAAAGAACCCTGCACCATCCCTGTGGTTTTGAAGAGCGTGCGCCGAGCCTGAGAGCCACAGTCACCACCAGAGACATCCACCCAGCTCATCCAGTGAGCTGTCACAGAGATACAGCCGCCTTGGCCGCGCTTACTCGTCCATGTATCAGTGGTCAGATGGACTTTGCCAGACACAGATGCAGACAACGCGCTTGTGAGTTTATATAACACGTAACTGGCCAGGGCTGGTATGGCTTTTCTGAAAAATAAATGCCTGCTCGGCATCTGGTTTTGGGGGCAGGCAAAGGCCCTGACGTGGCGGAACCCATCTGTGTCCACCAGACGGAAAGGCAACATTTCCAAGGCCAAAAGCCTGGCAATGCCGACATTCAGGCTTTTGGCTTTGGGATGGTTTGGGTTAAAGTGTTTCTTCTGCTCCCAAACCTGGTAGACAGAAAGCTGGCTGCTAGACTGGCCGCTGCATGGCGTGCAGGTTAAACTGGTTAAGGAGAAGGGGTAGCCTGCGTCTCTTGTGGTGCTGGTGGTACTCTGGCGACAGTGGATGCTGAAGCGGAGGCTGATCCTTGATCATGCCGCTGAGAGACATGGGCAGCTGAGGAACGCTTGGTCTTGGAAGTAGCAGAGGAGTGACAGTGGTTGGAAGCCCGGGATCGGTGTGGCCTTTTTTCGCCAAGTGTTCCATCCATTTCAACTCATGCATTCGCTGCATGTGACTAGAACTGTTGGTGGTGGTTAAACACCTAAGATTCTTCCCTCTACTGATGCGTTTACGGCAAATGCGGCAGATGATCTCGCTGGGTGAATCAGAGGCTTGATTGAAAAAGGCCCAGGCTTGAGAGGTCCTGGACCTTTTCGACGGTGACAAGCGAGGAGCGGTGTTTCCGTTGATCATGGCTGTCGGAATAATCTCCCTTTTTGATGCGGGACCTGTACTGACACCACCCCATCGTCTTCCTCCCATCCTGTGAAGCGCTCGCAAGCAAATTCTCTGCAAAGACCACGTTGTCTGCAATGTCATCATCACATAAACACATTACTTCCTCGTCTGATTTTTAAACATCCGGAGCTGCGGGCTCAAGCAACGGGGCACTCAAGGCGTTGTACCCCCCGAGTTTTTGCTGATTGCCCTTTCCCTTCTCCTCCCTGAGGCATCAGAAATTTGAGACCAAGCAGAAAAATCATCCTCTTTGGCCTCTTGTTTTTTGAAATCCCTTCTCCCCCAACCGCATTTTGTCATGAAAAGAGGTCTTCGAAAAGGGATTATCCACAGTAGTGGGTGCATGATTGATATTTGGGCTGCCTTCCCTTCATTTTTGGACGGATGCTGACGATGAAAAGACGAATTTGTGGCTGTGACGGGGGGACGAGGAGGTAAGACTGCGGTTTGCGGGTTGCATTAACCACGAAGAACAGATTGACGACGCTGTTCGTTACGGATTCACAGGGCACCAACCCACAATGACAGGCCCTCACGGTCCGCAACCAATGATCCGCTGGTTTGCGTGTTGTCCCGCACTGGAAAGGGGGCACCTTCTCTCATACTTTACCTCCAGCCTACACCCCCTTTTTGCTCGTTACCACCTGCATTCGCTCCATGTTCAGAAAGATAAAAACTTAAAAGATATGGAGGAGTTTTTGACAGTCTCTTATTGAAAGACGGCGAATCACAGCTATTCTTAAATCTCTCTAATTTCAAATGGCCAACTAGGATTAGAAATAGAATTGTTTCTATCAAATATCGTAAATGCGGTTGGTGGGAAAACCAAACACAAAATAAAAAAGTGTTCCTTCCTTTAGTCCCGAATTTTTTCAACGCCCAGTAGGAAAAGCAGTTGATAGTTTTCAACAAACTATCAACAAATGCAGATTTGGCAAAAAATGAGAGCACTGATAAAAAAAAGTTTTAGAAAGTTATATGGATTACATATGGGGTTTTGCTACCACTGACAACAGGCGGCAGTTACTTAAATATGCTAAAACAATTTGCGCCAAGTAGTGTTTCGCCAAAATGAAGGCACTGGTGAAATAGAAGTATTGAACATTATAGGATTAAAGATGGCCCTTTGGCCACTGACAACAGGCGTAATTTACTTAAAATATGTATAACACAATAGGGACCGAGCTCTTTGGGCAAACAGACCACACTGCAAAAAGAGTATTTAAATTTATTGGATTAATATGGCGGCCTTCGCGCCACGACAAAAGGCAAATTTACTATAAAAAATTTATAACACAAAGCTAACGAGCTTCAGGGGGCCCTTCCTAGGGGAACAGCCACTGACAGGCGGAGGCAGGGCGGATGTTACCGTATTCCTCCTCCCCTGTATGTATCGGCGTCATTGACGCCGATTTTGAGAGGGCGAATCGTTCTAACGAAATGGGAAATTTGTTTTGAATTTCAGGAAAAAATTTGGTTGTAAAAGAAATCGAACTTTGGGGTGATTCGCGGGAACGAAGTGGCTTTTCATTGATAAAAAGGCTGCGAGCACAGGGGTTACAGGGCAAAGCACTCGGGGGAAGAAGGGATAGCCTGCATGACAGGCAAAGATGAAGCCAATCAGAGACCGGGGGGATTTGTGACTCACCGCCCAATAAAGGA